>JAFIRS010002059.1:0-257400 GCA_018342105.1 Gonioctena quinquepunctata | reverse complement strand
TTCAAATACCTGTCTCATTCCTCCAATCATTCGTGAAATATCAACCCAATTCAATATATTTTCCTATGTCTGATATCGGAGAATACACCGACAAACAATCAATAATATTACCATCACTAAACTTTATCCGATCACTTTAACTCCTACATTCACTCGAGTCATGTCCAAAACAACTCCATATATTTTGAGTCGAGTACTGAATAAACCGAATCAAAACATCAATCAACAATCAATGATAGCACCATTACTGATTCCTTCAATCGTTCGATAAATGTCCAAACCAACTACATATGTTTTGTGTTGAATAAACCGAATCCATACACCAGTCAATAATCATCGCACTACCATTAATGAAGCTTCAGCTGAATCCTACCCGACTAATTCCTACAATTGAAAAATGCCCATATCAAATTCATATTTTTTATCGAACCGAACGATACATCATCCGGCAATCAATAATAGCAACATCATTAAGCACCACTCTAATATCTCCACTCGAGGAGTGTTGAGATCAAATTCATATACTTTGTGTCAAATACTGGAGAATACAATATACCGAATCCATGCATCAGCCATGCATATTATTATAATCAACCCTCACCCCAATTTTCCCAATCGAGTAATGCTCAAACATCTGCATATCTATTCAGATCACAAATATCAATGAATACCATGAACCGGAAACTACAATCAATAAAAGTGTCATTATTATGTTTCAATGTAATTTTCCTAATTATGAAAAGCCCGAACCTACTTCACATCATTTTTGCGACAAATATCAAATCCATTCGCCATTCAACAATCCTCATAAGCTTTTGCTGAATCCCACCAATCTAATTCCCACAATCGAGGAGTGTTGAGATCAAATTCATATACTTTGCGTCAAATACTTGAGAATACAATATACCGAATCCATACGCTAATCTGCAATGAATATCATTATAATCAACCTTCATCCTATCAACATGCATTTGATTTCAATGTGCGTTATCGATAAATAGAGCAGATAATACAGCAGGTACTGAAGGTCGGCGGACGGACCCTTCCACGCGGCGCGATTGATCCGAACACCTGCAGGCGCTTGACGCGAACTCGCTGGGAGATTTTGGACAAAAATTACCAGCTTGGACCTTAGAAATCCTTATGGAGATTAACATGGGAAAACGGCTGATTTCGGGCCAGAACCGGTGCAGCACATCTACTCTTGGTTTTACTAATTTATTTCACACTTAAATTTACAACTAATTCATATTACTAGCTACGCCACTGTATCGCTCGATGCTATCGACTCGCCGAGACTGACACTGGCTGCCCTCTTGAGTGCTGCCTATTTATCTCCGTTACAGAATTCTCGACCTTTCCAATTCTGGCGGTTGGAAACCAGCATGTTCCAGTTGTTTCCAATATTGACCGTTGTTATCCGCGGCGGCGCGACTGGATTGTTCTCGAATATCTCCGGGGATGACATCATCATTGTCGATGGCAACGAATGAGGCGACAGGTCCGGCCTAGGTTCGTTACAATATTCTTAAATATCAAATCAATGTCTCTTATAATAAACAAATGTGGCAATAAACATAATAGATCAGATCAGAAGTTATAAATTGCTTCTTAAGTATTATTATTCCTAATTTATAATAATTCACTTCGATGACGCAAGATTTGCAACTGTACATGTACCCATTAGAAAAAACCTGCTGCCTAGGAAAAAACATACTAGACTAACTAAAATATATGAATGATTCTGAATTTTTGTTCTCACCTTCACAACCAAGCCAGATTCAAAATATGTATGGGTTCTAAACTTGTATAGGGCTTCATCTGCATTTGGGAAAACTGAGTAAAAAGCAAATACGAAATAATATCCATATTTGTAACAGGAGGAGCACCAACAATTGGACAATTCAGTTCAGAAATATTCAGTGTAAAAAGGATTTAAATCACTGATCAATCCTCAACTTCATTTTATACCTGTAACAAATACATTGATAAAAATGTAAACAGAAGATGGGGATGTATTTTCAAGCATACCGTTCACCAAAGCCTCTGCTTTTCAACAATAGTGTCTTCAGGTAATCACTCTCCATCTGAATATTATCAATTAACAACACAAAAGCTCTGAAAAAAACCAAAAATACACTTTTACAAGCCAAAGGTACACACTGACAATGACGTTCTTATGGCGATTATCAGTTTGTGTGCCAACAACCGCCATATTGGGTCACGTGGTATGGATTGCCTAATTGTGGTTAGGTTATTGGTTTGATGTTTTGACTTTGTATTAATAATAGTGAGTTTATACAGCAAGTAAAATAAAATAATTTAAGAAGTTAAAACTACACAACTCCATAACAAGTTTATACAGAAATAAAATAAAAGATGGTTAACTTTTATTTTACTTTGACTAGTTGTTAGGCACATGTACATACTGAATAATTTAGACAAATTGACGAAAGTTGATGATAGATGACATGATATAATAATAGCTATTCAGTCCTAGTATATGTTTTTGTTTTCATAACTGGAAAATGGTGTGTTCAGTGCCATTTATAAAAATTTCGTTTTTGGCCAATAATGTCTTTAGATGACGAAGATTTTATTATATTGTTAGTATTGTCAACAGTGGCTTAGTTTTTATTCAATAAACAATAACAAGTATTAGTAACAATTTTTCAAGTATACATCATTGAAATTGAGGTATCCTCAACATAAAATACCAAATTTCGATTGACAGCGTTTTACTTCTTACATTAATTTACTCAGCTCTATAAACACTCTGAAAATTATTATTTCTCGTTTTACTTTATTTTACTCTTGCTTCTTCTTTTATTTTGTTTTTTGGATTGAGACATGGATTTGTGGATACCGTTTCATAAACTTTGCTCATAAGTAGTATTTTGAGTATGTTTCCCTTTTCAACTTGAGTATTTCTTATTGATTTTACCTTTTTCAAATGCATCAGTTGAGAGGATATTCTCTGAGCCAAATAATATGAAAACATTCCACATAAATAATTTGTTTTCAGAGAATATTTCTGCACCGACTTTTTCCAAACAAGGTATTAATAATGTCCGAAGGATTTTGAAATTCAATTCCTCATAAAAAATGAAAAAAGAGAACTGATTCAAATGTTTAGTTTTATATAATAAAGAATTTTTCAATGGATACAGCCATCTACTGTCGGTTGGGATAACCGGCACAACCTTAAAGTAGATGGTCAAAGCTCTATGATTGAAATTGACAGGGTGGTATAGGGCATGCGCATCGTGACTTAGCTATGAAATATAACATCTTCAAGATGGTTTGGTGAGGAATTCTTAAACCAAAGTAGGTACAATTAATTCATTTTTACAATGTATTCACCTCTCTCAAGCGAATATCTATGACCAAATAACAATATAGTACCATTCCTCGGCTTGACAAATGTCAGAGTTTTTCGAGTAGTGAATATCAGCTGTCTAGTTTATGGTCGAACACTGTTAAATATAGATAGATCAATGTCATCGCCATCGACTGACGTTTCAAGGTTCTATTCATGCGCACAGTTGGAGAATTAATCATCCTGATACGACCCCTGTCGGAGATGAACTGAACTGTCACGTGCAGGCTCGTTTATATTGCCGCCATATGACTGTTGTGTTATTTTCACGATTTGCTGTGTAAATACTAGCTAACAACAAATTGGATTTTTTTTATACCGAAGACAATGTCGAAAGTTCGTTCGCCGAGCCATATATACTGTTGTGCGTTTGGTTGTAATAGCAGGAGTAGCGTGAATTTGTAACCTCTCTTTTCACAAGTTTCCTGAAAAGAAGGAGTAGCAATATATGGAGTCACTAAACTTGGACTCCGGGCAAAAATTTACAATATAAGGCTTGGATAAATAATTTAAACTCAAAAAAACCAGGCTCGAGAGCGGCAGTGGTATGTTTACTTCATTTCGCAAGGGATGATTTCATCTTACCAGGTTAGTACAAGGAAATCTAATTGCCAGTATGCCTATATATTCATTTTAATGTATTCTTTGTGAAATATTTCATTTTTATCAACAGACATATAAATAATATGATTAGGATAACGTAGTTTTGTAAAATATAATTGATGGCAGTCATCTGGAGGAATCTTATTTTGTTTTCTACCTCTTCATATAGGAATCAAATAAAGATAATGATGATTTCAGATTGTGCAACTCAAAAGCCTAGGCTGAAAAGAATAGCGGTTCCGAGTTTAAATTTGCCAAACGAGAAGAAGGGATCAAGCGTATAACTCCAAAAAGACCAGCACAGGAAAGAACTGATAATCCTCGTTCAAGTATAGAAACTTTAGATATTATGGAAGGAAGTGCCACACACTTGTGAATGAAGTTTACGGAGAAGGTAGGTTTAGTTTAAATAAAAGTATATTTCAATCTAAAGTGCAGACAATACATATGCAATTTTCTAAATGCTAGTAGGATAGTGCTTTGGAGTTCTCTCAATTAAACACGTGTTTTTGAAAATTCAACCCTAAAGCGGTTAAAATGGGGGCAAAATTTTGTATAGGACTACCGTTAGTTTTAAGTTGAGGTAATAAAATGGGCATTTGAGGTCTTTGTTACAAATGAAGAAATACGTTTTTCTGTGTTTTTGAAAATTCAATCCCTGACGTTGTGAAATGGGGGGTTAAATGGGGATTGGCAGTTAGTATGAGGGTTCCGTTAGTTTTTAGGTTAGGCTCATGTAAATTGGTATTTGAGGTCTTTGTTACAAATGAAGAGATACGTGTTTCTGTGTTTTTAGAAATTAAACCTCTAAAGGGGTGAAAGTTTGTATAGAGGTTCCGTTAGGTTTTAGGTTAGGCTCATGAAAATTGGTATTTGAGGTCTTTGTTACAAATGAGGAAATACGTGTTTCTGTGTTTTAAAATGCTTTTAAGTTAGGGTCATGAAAATTTGTATTTGAGGGGTCATTGTAACAAATAAAGGAATACCTGTTACAGTGAATTTAGAAATTTACCAAAGGGAGTAAAATTTATGGGGTTAGTTAGTTTTCAGTTAGATATGAACATTATTTTATCGTCATTGTAAAATAAGGAAACCTAACTTGAAAATTCTGTCCCTGAAGGGTTGAAAAGGGTTAGTGAATTTGTAATAGTCGTCACAGAACATTACTGTAGCTGTAAAATCAATTATGGCACCCAACGAGATAACGGCATACAGGGAAACGGGAAGCCACAGGCATAAGCTAGATGAAACAACACAAAAAAAAACAGGAAAAAATACCAATTCTACGCGGATGAAGTCGCGGGTACCAGCTAGTATATATATATATATATATATATATATATATATATATATATATATATATATATATATGAAAGAGAGTAATATCGAGGGGACTGTTAAAAACAAAATGGAAGGAATTTAATGGACATAGCCCTCAGATATATATATATATATACACATTTTGTTTTCATGACTGAGCACATGCACAGTATACAGAATATATCAAAGAACTGTGTAATCCCCGAGATCACAAGCGTCCTTTGATTGGCACAGTGGCATTTGCCAATGAAGGTGAAGATTTAGTTATTTTATCAGAAATATAAAGTGAAATGCTTGATTTTTTTAATTTATATTTTAAGCCTCTTTGATTTTTCATTAAAAAAGTCATAATATTGTTTATCCCTTGAAAAAAATTATCAAACTTTTTTTTTCATTAGTAGAAAAAATAAAGTCTGGTCCACAGTAAAATGCATTTATTTATAGGAAAGAAATTGGCAAGGCATTTTGGCAGAGTATTTTGCCATCTTCAGGCTCTCTAAAATATACATAAAAATTATACAAGAGTGGCCATCGTAAAAGTTGATAACAAAGGTTATCGACTAAATTAATGAGTTGACATTTTAACTTCAATGTTGATGTATAGCTCGTCCAGTATTGAAACGACCACTTTGACCTTCCCCTACCTAACAACCAATTTTTCTCGAAGATTCCCAAACCATTGTCTAACTGTGGCTATCAATAGAAATTCCATAGGTGTACCAAATTATTTGGTATAGGCGATACACGAGACGTAGAGAACTTACACTCCTATAACTTCTGAATGGAAAAAATATTTTTCGACAAATCTGCCAGAGGGCATTTTGGCAAGGTAACAAGTAAACTATTGCAAAGTTGAATAAATAACGTTGTTTATTTCTTCTATCAATTTTTACAATGTTCACCTTTGTATCGTTTTTATGTATATTTTAGAGAGCCTGAAGATGGCAAAATACTTTGCCGAAATGCATTGCTATTTTTTTCCTAGAAATAAATGCTTCTTACTGTGGAGCAGACTTAATTTTTTCTACTAATTAATTAGAACTATACCTGGCATGGACTACTTTAATAATCTTTCTTTTTTTTTTCATGTTCATCTAGCATCTGAACAGTTTACACAGAATGGATGAAACAACCAATTAATTCTTCAAAATGAAGTGGGGATATAAGCTTCTGTTGAACTTACCTTCATCCATTGTGGTATTCAGCCGAATTGAATGGATTATTGCATGTACCAATATATGTTCTAAATATTACTGTATTGATATTTTTATATTTTGAACAAGATTTATGTTGTAGATTACCTATTGTATCAATATTTTTATTTAACCTTTCTAACTAGATTTATGATGTAGATATTCTTGATGTTGAAATTTATCATCAATGTATTGAATGGATTATTGCATGTACTAATAGATATTCCAAATATTACTGAATTAATACTCGTTTTAACGAAATTTAAGATGTAGATATTCTTGATATTACTAGTCATCATGAATGTATTGAATGGATTATTGCATGTAACAATAAATGTTCCAAATATTACTGTAGCAATACTTTTTTTTTTAACATTTTTACAATATGTCTGTTTTTATTATAATATAAATAAATTCATATTATGTACCTGTTAGTGTTTCTTTTATGTACTGAGTCAAGTTCGAACTACTGAAAATATAATTAATAATTCAGAATGAATAGACTTGAAGTATACTCACAGATTTCGAAATTTTTTTGCAAAATTGTTATTTATTTATTTTACACCAACTCCTTGTTAAGGGATACTAATTCAAAGGTAAAGATGTTTACTCATCCATTTTTTACAAATACAAGTTTACACTACTTTTGTACCCATCAGGGATGGCTTTAAAAATTTCCCTATGTTTACAAAGCTATAGAAAAAAAATTGATTACTGAAGATAGTGTGTTGAGGAAAAAACTATGACATTTCGTATCATCCCTGTAGGTACGTGGCATTTAGGAAGAGAATGTGACAACAAATCTCACAAAACTTTGACATAATACTCAATCGATCAAGATTAATGGAACAAAATAGTTTTCAAAATCTGGGAACAAAAGATAAAATGCTATAAATTCGTATAAATCTTTGTTTTGGCATTTTAAAAGTTGGCTCAAACCTCTCATAAGATCTCGTGTCATCGTCTTGAGATATTCAAGGTTGAAAAAATCGGTTTTTCGTAAATATATCGCTTCCTATGCTTTAAATGATATTTGCATTTATTATAGAAGTTGTAGAGCATGAAATTCTCTAAAAATTCTGTTGCAATTAGTTTTTTATACATTTAACCGTTTTTGAGATAGAGTGCGGAGCGCTCAGTCTTACATGTCATAACGCAAAGTCAACCGTGAATCCCATAACATAGTACGGCTTATAAAGTTAATTATTCACTTATTCTTTAGTGCAGCAGCTCATCAACATATAAATCGTGTCTACTACTAGATTCAAACTTGGTTAGGGAACGATTTAGAACCCCAGGAATGGGGTTGGGTACTACAAAATGAAATGCTGAAACGCATAACTGCCTCTTTCTCAAAAACGGTTGAACGTATGAAAAATTGCTTCAAACAAAATTTGTAGAGAATTTTATGCTCTACATAATGAATGCAAATATCATTGGGAGCATAGGAAGTGAGATATTTACGAAAAACCAATTTTTGCGACATTTGACCTTGAATATTTCAAGAGGCGGCCACGAGATGTTATGAGAGGTTTGAAAACCAAAACAAAGGTTTATAGCTTATTATCTTTCATTCCGAGGTGAAACCCCTTACGTGACTGGATTAGATAGGCTTATTTTACTGTCAGAAGAAATTAATGTTATCGACGACAAAGTCGTTAAAGAATTACATATTAGAGCAAAGTAGAAGAAAAATAAAAACGACAAATGATAATGGTACAGACTGATAGGAATTTGTATAAGTTGAATAAATAAGATAAGTAAGATTGATAACAGGGTTTGATGTTGAGAAAGATTTTCATATTTAGAAGACGGGTAGGAACTATGTGTGATTGTTTGAAGATAGGTTGAATGTATAAGTTTGCGAGTGACAAAAAGTTTCATGTGAAATGCAAAGTGAGGTGCTTAGAGTGGAAGAAACGCTTGATTGTACCTGCAAGTTGCTTTTATATATATATATATATATATATATATAAATAAATACAGTAAAATTACTTTCGATAAAAAATTAAATTGGAAAATCAAGTTTTATTTTGATATAAACAAATTTATTTCAAATAAACATTTGCAAAATTTTGCTAATCGATAACTATATTCAAAAAGTCTTTGGATCTCCATTCCTAGTTGAACCTGGCAATAATATGGATGCTTTTTCCTCAACGATAGCCGATCATTATCGATAATCAAGTAACTGCATTCATGAACGAATTCAATGACAGGTTTCTTTTTACCTATAAAAAACAGTGTATTAAGACACTACTTACACAATTATCGACTACTAACCTATGAAAGGGCACTTGATTTCCAGTAGTTTCACAGGTAGTCCATTTTTAACAATTCCTCTGAGGAATAAGCCAGCCATGGCTGCTCTTTACAAATGTTCACAACAATTTCTTTGACGTAACTATTCCTCAAAGCATATGAGGCTCTTGCCTCTGATTCAGTATTGATCCCATGCCTGGTGGACCTATTAAAAAAAAAAATTGGGGTTTCCAAACAAGATTTTTCAAATATCACTCACAAATGACCAAGAAAATTGTAGGTGTTATTCAGAGTTAGATTGAAATTGCTGAATATAACAAATGGACTTACTTATTTGTGAATCCTTTGGGCCAAAAATATTTTACTGCTTTTGAATGCCAATCACCTCCTTTATAACCATTGCATTATTAAGTCCGCCGCTTTCCAAACAGAGGGCAAATAGTTCGAGACTTTGAGGACTTTTTTCTGTAATGCCACACATGACAATGTGGCCAGCGTTCAAAACTGCCTGTCCGTCATTGATGCATCGTGAGTTTGGAGTAGCCTCCAAATACATGAACAACTTGTCTATTCCTAGGTAGAAATTCATGTTAATGTATCTAAAAAATATATAATATCAGTAAATAAGATTGTAATTGATCAGTTAAATACCTGGAAAACTCGAAAGAAAATGAATATCAAAGTCAATCCACCAAAACTTCAGAACAAATCTAAAACCCAAAATGAACAGGTTAGGAAAATTGAATATTTCAACAAATAAGGGTATTGTCACGTCTTCAATCGCACAAATAGATCTCTATTAAACGTTTCTCAGTCACAATATATTATCCACCACTTCACTAAAAAGTTCTAAATGTTATTAAACGCACAAATAAAAATGTAAACACAAAATTCCAATATTACTGAAGCCTGTATAATGCCGCCATTTGTAGAAAACGGTGGTGCCCCATGTCGATTTCCTTCCCATTTTCGTTCATCATTATCAAACAGAACAGACCATTTCAGAAAAAAAAACGATGTCCTCATTCAAAAACTGCTCAGGTGTTGTTAAATACCTCTCTGGAATATTCGTTTATGGAGCGAAGGCGAGGAGGCGGAGAGCATGACATGACAGAAGGGATTTGACTTTTGTGACATATTTCAATTTATACGATTGATGATAATAAAATCACATCCAAAAATCATAGATTGATTAATTACAGTCCACTCTATCGAAGTAGAATTTATTCATGGTCCATCTCACCGGATCTTGGATGTGAACAACAATATCGAATTGAAGAATCAAATTTCGTCGACAAGCTGTTACAAGGGAGTCCACAAGACAGCGAGTTCCGAGAATTATTAATCAGGTGCAAGATCAGTGAGTTCCCTTTATTCCTTCCCTTTTCCAATTTTGAGGTAGCTTGCTGCTTGTCTACTTGTTATTAGATTTATCAGAGTTCATTGGTGAATCATATACAAACAAATTGATGAGAGTACCATTTGTCAATTTCAAGATCGGTTCGAAAAATTTCAAGGCTTATTCGCAGAATTTGAAGCTATTCAATTGAATATAGATGTTTCTTGTGCTGATGATGATGTTGAGAATCAATTTAAAGAACGTGAGGAGTTTTCATCCACACAAGCTTCAATTTCGGCGAAAGCTAAGATTATATTGAAAATTTTAGGTAAAATGCCTGATTTATCATCGATTCCTGCAGTTCCTTTTCACACCTCATCGTCAAATATTCATTTTGAAAATGTCAAATTACCTGATATAAATTTGGTAAAATTCAATGGAAAATTTGACAATTGGCTTGAATTTAAGGAAACATATGAATCTCTCATTCACGCTAGTGTTTCTATTAATAAAATACAGAAATTTCATTATTTAAGAGCATCTCTTGAGGGTGATGCACTCAAGGTAATACAAGCCTTAGAGTTCTCTGCAAGCAATTACGATATTGCTTGGGACTTGATTTGCAATAGATTCAACAATAGTCGATTGCTAGTTAATAATCATATAAAAGCTATTTTTGATTTTGAAACCCTCAACAAAGAATCATCAGCTGGTTTGAGAAACATTATTGATACGATTTCAAAACATTTAAGGGCCTTGGAATCTTTAAAACAACCAGTTTGTCAATGGGATACTTTGATTATTTTCATAATAACTTTCAAGTTAGATAAAGCTACTGCACGTGATTGGGAAAAACAAAAAACTGATAAAGGTTTTCCTACATTGGAAGATTTAAAAAGATTTTTGAAAAATAAGGCCGATTTTCTAGAAACAATTGAAATCAACCATAATAAGCGAAAGATCAAAAAGAAATGATTCGTGGTTTCAGACAAACTTCCTTACTAGCAGCAAATCCCAAGTGCAATTTTTTTTTTTTTTTTTATGTTCTGGTTCCAACGAAAAGGGATATCCTGTAATGTTCAGAGAACATCGTGGGAACCAAGGGAAAGAAGGTAGGAGTTGGTGTTCTTCTTAAATTTCTGAAGGTTGTATGCCTCGGGGAACACCTCCCTAGGCAATGAGTTCCAAAGCCTCGCTGTTCGTTGGATGAACGAGTCTTTGGAAAGTGATGTTCTGCAGGTCTCCAAAGTGACCACGAAGGGGGTTAATCTCGAAGAGACTGCCAAAGCAGGAACGATTTTTGATATTTCAGAAGAGCATCGCCCATGAAAATATCTATAAAATAGAGACAAATCGCCAACTTTTCTACGGTGTTCCAGACAAGTGAGTGAGTTTGTAAGCGAGGCATCACCGACGAGACGAATTGCCCTTTTTCGGACAGAATCCAATAGCCTCAGGATATGTTTAGGTGCCGCACTCCAAATATGGGAACAGTATTCCAGGACAGGTCGGATCTGTGCCTTATAGATCATAAGCAGCTGACTGGGGGTGAAATAGCTCTTGGCACGAAACAAAAAACCAAGTTTTTGGGATGCACTTTTGGCAATGGATCTCACGTGATTTTCCCAGGAAAGGTTATTGCTGATAGTAATACCAAGCATCGATATGGATGACTTCAGTGGTATGGTTACTCCTGACAAAGTTATGTTAGGCACAGTGAGATCGGCTTTTCTAGAGAAAAGACATGCTTGTGTTTTGTTTGCATTGAATTCTACCAAGTTATTAGATCCCCATTCGAGAATTGTTGCTAAGTCCATATTTATATTATTAACATTTCTTCCTCGTTCATTTCTGGTTTCACGGGCTGATATAGGGGCCCTGGAAGAAAGCGGTATGGAGGGTACTATCATCGGCAAAGCTGTGTACTGGACATGAAGTTGCTTTCAACAGGTCGTTGATGTGAAGTAGAAATAGTGTTGGTGCGAGAATAGATCCTTGCGGAACACCAGCATTTATGAGTAGACTGTCAGATGAAACTCCATCGACCACTACACGGAGACCTGTTTGAGGAAAACTAGCAAGCAGAGAACACAGCTGAGGGGCAAGCCATAAGACGGAAGCTTGGCGAGGAGTCCCTGGTGCGAAACTCGATCGAACGCCTTGGATATATCTAATGCCACAGCTAAAGTTTCTCCATACTTTTCAATAGATAGCTGCCATATATGTGAGACGTAAGCGAGCAGGTCACCAGTTGATCTCTGATGGCGGAAGCCATATTGCCTATCGTTGACAATTCCTGAGTCTTCCAGATATTTCATGAGCTCGATGTTGATGGCTTTTTCCATGACCTTTGAAATAATAGATAGCAGTGCGATAGGTCTGTAGTTGCTAGGTAGGGCCTTTTGCCTTTTTAGGGACTGGCTGTACTCTTGCAATTTTCAATTGGACGGAAATACCCCCAAATTGTAAGAGTGGTTGAACAACTTACAAAGAACAGGTGTTAGTTCGGGGGCACATTTCTTGAGAACAATCGGCGGGATTCCGTCAGATCCACAGGCTTTGTTGGTGTTGAGACCCAGCAAAATCATTCTGATAGTACGTTGGCGAAAGGTGATCTCGGGCATGTGACTGTCAATAGGTGTAATGTTCGGGGGTTGTTTTCCCGATGAATCCAGAGTGGAATTTCCAGCAAATAGGTGCGCAAAGATATTGGCTTTTTCCTGGGCAGTCGTTGCTAGTGTTCCATCTTCTTTGGTCATCTCATTTACAAATGTACCCAGTTCCTCAATTTATCGGCAACCGAAAGGATACAAAAGGTAAAGGATCTCAAATTATGCAGTAACTGTTTATGTACTGGTCATAAAGCTAAAGATTGTAAAGCCGGAAAGTGCAGGTTATGTAATAACAAACATAGTTCATTGTTGCACATCAACAATCTCTCTTCATCAGAAGTGAGTTTAACAAGTCAATTAAACAAAGGCTCAGTGCTGCTATCAACAGCCATTATTTTAGTTGCTGATTCAACAGGACATTTTCACAAGGCTAAGGCCATTCTAGATTGCGGTTCACAATCCCATTTTCTGTCTCAGTCGTTCTGCAAACGTCTCAACCTCAAACTGAATGACAGTAATATTTCCATTGCAGGTATTAATAACCTCTCTTCCACATTGAATAAGAAGGGGGAGATTATTATTAAATCGTCCTACAACAATTTTGAAACCTCAATTTCTTGTTTTGTACTTCCGACTATTACGGATCAATTGCCTTCTTCGAAAATCGACATAAGTTCATGGAATATTCCATCAGATCTCTATTTAGCTGATCCGCATTTTAATGAACCGGGAAAAATTGATTTGTTGATTGGCGCTGGATTATTTTGGAATATCTTACTTCAAGAAAAGGTCAGTTTAGGTCAACATCTTCCTTCTCTACAAAATACATATTTTGGTTGGATAATTTCAGGCGCAATAACTGAACCTAATTCGGGGGTGAGTTGCAATCTGTCTCGATTGTCCGATCTTAACATACAATTAGACAAGTTTTGGGAGATTGAGGAAGTTAAGCCAGACTGTTTTCAGACACTATCATCTGATGATGAATTGTGTGAAAAACATTTTATAAATAACTTCACAAGGGCGATTGATGGTAGATTTCTAATTAGAATTCCTTTAAAGTTTCCAAGTAGCAATCTTGGCGATTCAATGAAAATGGCGATTAGAGATTTTTCAGCTTAGAACGAAGGTTAGAAGCAAATCAAGAATTGAAAGATCGATATCATGATTTTATTCATGAATATATTGATATTGAAAACACCAGATCAAACAAAAATTTCGTATTTTCTGCCGCATCATGGAGTGATTAGAGCTGACAGCTTGACTACAAAGCTACGGGTGGTATTTGATGGATCAAGTATTTCAGATTCTGGTTGGTCTTTGAATGACCTTCAATTCACAGGGCCTCCTGTTCAAAACGAGATCATATCAATTTTATTGAGATTCCGTCAACACAGCTTTGTAGTGTCTTCGGATGTTGCTAAGATGTTTCGACAGATTATGATTCACCCTGAAGATCAACATCTTCAACAAATTGTGTGGCGTGAGCAACCTCAGGAAAAGTTTTCTATTTACCAGCTCAATACCGTTACATATGGTACCAAATCAGCTCCTTTCCTCTCAATGAGATGTTTGAGACAACTGGCGTTTGATTGTCGTGAAACTTTTCCAGAGGCTTCAAATATAATATTGAGAGATTTTTATGTGGATGATCTTCTCACTGGATTCAGTTCTGAGCAAGAGGCAATCTCAATTTGTAAGGTTATTTCCGAAATCTTGAACACTGCAAAATTCCCGCTAAGAAAGTGGATGTCAAATAGTACACATATATTAAATGAAATTCAAGATAATAGTGAGCCTTTAAGTGTCATACTCGGGGATAATGAACAATCGAAAACATTAGGGATAAGATGGTATAGCAAAACAGATGTGTTAACATATATTAGTGATCCTCCAACTTCAAATACAACAAAACGTTCCATTTTATCAGAAGTTGCAAAAATATTCGATCCTTTAGGTTGTTTGGGTCCTTGTGTGATCGTTGCCAAAATCATAATACAAAAACCTCTGGTTATCAAAGACAGGATGGGATGATATCATACCTTCAGATTTAGAGAAAGATTGGAAACATTTCAGAAATGAGTTATCATGTCTCAATGAGGTGCAAATTGAACGACATGCTATTTTTTTATCTAAATTCAATTTTATTACTAATATACAACAAAGATAATATATAATGTAAATAAGTAAAATGCCTATTTTAAAAGTGACAGAACAATGGCCACAGAAAGTACATTTCAACGATGATTTTAGTTGACCAACAAAGTTATCGACAATTTTTGAGTTGTCCATTCTAAGATATCTTGACCAAGACTCTTTTGCCTTTTCATTATCGCTCTTACTCTGTTTACATCTTCATGAAGACCTTCCAATAAATATCTGAAAAATTCCTTGGCATCCTGTTGAGCGTCACCCATAAAACGAGGTGCAAATCGTTGTATCTGGTTTTTCAAAGAAACAGTGTTAACCACCACATCAGACGAATCTTCTGACCAAAGTTCTTTTACCACTTCTTCAAATGCTTTTATCAAAGAACCCTTCATACTTGATATGCTTGTGTTGATATCCTTCAAATGTTCGTTTTTTCTCAGATACTCGAGCAACCATCTGGTATTCGATAAACATTGTATTGCGCTATTCTTAAAGCAAGTATTGCCAATGTTTTTCAAACCATTAAGACCGAGAGTTTTGGAGCTTCCAAACAAGTGGTTTCATGGAGTTAAAACTGAGGGAGATGCGCTCACCGCTACTGCTATCTTCAAAGGAATAGTCTCTTATGCTATGATTTTCTCTATCATTGGAACTCGATTGGAGGCTGCTTGAAATCGAGTTGGGTAAAGATATGGCAGATCGCGTTATTTTTTTGGAGGTGGATGAATCCAAATTATACTTTTCAGGTATTTGGCTCCGAATATTAGACCTATGGATACTACTTGACATGTTAATTCTTTGTGGACGAATAAATATATCATCCACATACTTAATTGATATTTCTTGTATCTTCTGATGCGTTGAAGGAGAAAGCTGGTGGATCTCCTATCATTGGTCACTTGGAAAATCTTTCTACCAATCTCTTCAATGAATTCCGTTGCTTGGAGGCCAAATACTCCGTAGGTTTCAATAGCTACAGGGTAGAAAATGTAGAGATTTCTCAGGTTTTGATATTTCTTTATCTTAACTTTCTCTCCATTTTCTGCAGCTGCACCCTTGCGAATGGTGGTTGAGTTCAAGTGTGATGTGGCCATAGTGTCCATACAAGTAAAATCCCATACCACTGGTTTACCAAATTTCCAAGGAATTAATGTCATTCCATCTGGTCGTTTTCCATCATCACGACTGACACCTGATGGCTCTAAGATAGCTGGAATTTTGGCAGTTATCAAAGCTCTCTTTATCAAGTCATTGACTGCATCATGGCGGGACCTACGACCAGCGCTAAATTTGCAACTCAAACCATGCTATTTGTCCTAACTTCGTACATATTGAAGCTCACGGTTTTTGTGATGCCTTACAAACAGCATACGCAGCATGTTTATATTTAAGAAGTACTGACCAGCACGGCAATATTCATGTACAACTTTTATGCGCGAAAACAAAGGTTGCTCCATTAAAATCAAAGTTAACAACACCGAAATTAGAATTATGCAGTGCTTTATTACTGGCTCGTCTTCTAAAAAAAGTCAGAGATTCTCTGACTATCGATATGCCATATTTTTTGTGGTCTGATTCACAAGTAGCGCTATGTTGGATTCAAACCCAACCATCACTACTGGTAGCATTTGTTCAAAATAGAGTGTCGGAAATTCAATCCTTAACACACTCTGATATGTGGTATTATATTAACACAAAAGATAACCCTGCGGATTTAGCTTCCCGGGGAGTTTTTCCAAAAAAATTGATTTCTAATCAATTATGGTGGCGTGGTCCAAATTGGTTGTCCCTAGACAGGTCGAAGTGGCCGCTTTCATCACTTCACAAACCATTTGAGCAAATAAATGATTGTAAGAGGCAAGCATTCGTTTCGACTTGTTCACAAAAACAATTTCAATTCAATAGATTTTCTTGTTTAAGAAAATTGAAAAATACTTTAGGTTATTGTTTACGTTTTATTTCTAATTGCCAACTTCCAAAGGATAAGCGATTATCAGGGGTATTAACTGTTGAAGAATTGGCAAACAGTTTGAAAAAACTAGTTCGAATTGCCCAAAATGAATCCTTTATGGGAGAAATAGGTCTGTTAAAAGATGATAAACATTTAAATTTAAAACATAGATTATTACGACTTTCTCCTTTTTTGGATTCGGAAGGACTTTTGAGGGTGGGAGGTCGTTTGAGGCATTTTCGCTTAACTTCGATGGGAAACATCCCATTCTTCTAGCCAAAGATCATATATTGACTAAATTGATTTTCGAGGAAGAACATAAGCGGTTACTCCATCCTGGTCCCAAATTACTTCTAGCAACTGTACGACAAAATTATTGGTCGACTTCTGGGATGAGTGTTGCAAAAAAGATAACTCACAATTGTATCAGATGTTTCAAATTTCGACCTAAACATGTAATTGGTAGCAACTGTACGACAAAATTATTGGTCGACTTCTGGGATGAGTTGGAAATAAAATACCAAAGAAAGAGTTACGTGCTCCTCCTTTTTGTAACCGGGGTGGACTATGCAGGTCCTTTTTTATTGAAGGATAGGAAGGGGCGTGGAAGTAAGGCAGTGAAAGGATATGTGTGCCTTTTCATTTGTTTTTCTAGTAAAGCAGTTCATCTTGAACTAGTGACAGATCTAACAACTGACAATTTTATCGCTGCGTTGCGGCGTTTTACTTCAAGGCGTGGTAAACCCAGCCATATTTATTCCGATAACGGTATGAATTTTGTAGGGGCTGCAAAGGAACTGAAATTATTGAGTGAATTCTTTTCAAAATCAAGTAATAAAATAGAGCAATCGTGTGCCAATGAAAGCATCGTTTGGCATTTTATTTATTTATTTATTTATTTATTCAATCAAGTACTCTACAGAATTCGATACAGATTCCAAATGGTACAACTACTACTACTATGGTACAACTAATCTAAACGATACAACTAAACTAATACATTTAACGACAAACAAACAATAAACAGAAATTTATGTGTATATAAAAAGACAATAGTGAACTTAGGTACATGTATATAAAAAAAATATAAGTAAAGGATACGGTAAAAATAAATTGCTTGAATTGAATAACATTGCAAGTTTTCAGGTAGGAGTGACGGAGAATTTAAGTTGTTTCTTAAATACGTAAAAAGGGATATTAAATATGTTTATTGATGAATGATGGATATTGTAGTTTTCTTGAAGCCTACAACAGAAAGCGGTGCGACCATAATTAGTACGATGTGTTTGTACATAGAAAGTGTTGCAGGTTCTGGTGGTTCTAGAGTTGGCATGAAATGATAATTTTTCTAATATCTCTGTACAATTTATGACGCCATTTACAATTTTGAATAAAAATATGACATGGCATTAATTCGTCTCTGTTCTAAAGTTTCTAGATTCAACAATGAAATTCTTGTTAGAGTCGAGACCGTGGAAGGAAAGTCCAAGTTTCCAAACAAGAAAACTTGTGAACCGACCTTGTACTCTCTTAAACGGTCCTTCTGGCAATTGTAAATTGGTGACCAAATTATACTATTATATTCCAGAATGCTTCGAACAAGTGAAATATACAACGTCTTAATTGCGTTCTGATCAGAAATATTTCTAGCTTGCCTCTTTATAAAACCCACCATCCTGAGAGATTTATTACAAATATTGTTGATATGATCGTTGAAATTGAGTTCTTTATCAAATATTATCCCTAAATCACTGATACTAGTTACAGCTTGCAAATCAACCCCATGTATACTATAGTTGAAAATAATTGGATTGAGTATTTTATAAAAACGCATGATTTTACACTTATCAATATTGATTTTCAAAAAATTTTGTTCACAGTAATTGGTGAAATTGATTAAATCATTCTGAATCAAATGACAGTCATCTTCAGATGATACAACTCTATAGAATTTGGGGATCATCAGCGTAAAAGTAAAATGTTACAATTTTTAAAAGTGCAAATAACATCATTAATGAAGCATAAAAACAGAATGGGACCAATGTGGGATCCCTGAGGAACTCCAGAGGTAACATTTATTGATTTAGAAATAGAATCTCCTATTTTCACTTTCTGATGACGCTTGTCCAGATAAGAAATAATAAACTTCAAAAAACTGCCATCCACACCAAGTGCTTTCATTTTAGAAATAAGAAGACTATGATTGACGGAATCGAAAGCCTTGGCGAGGTCATGTAAATCACATCAACCTGAAAACCTTGTTCTAGTTTATTACATAAAAGTTTTGTATAATTCCTAAATTGGTAGCTGTAGAGCGATTTTTGAAAAAGCCATGTTGTTCATTAACAATAATATGCTTAAAATTGGAAAAAAGTTCGTCTGTTAATATTGACTCAAAAACTTTCGGAATACATGAAATTTTAGATATACCTCTGTAATTTTCAATATTGTTCTTACTACCTGACTTAAATATTGGTGATAACAGTGATGATTTCCATATGGTTGGAAATATTCCATCATCGAACGATTTTTGAAAATAATTTTAAGTGGAGTGGATAATACTCTGCTGCACTGTTTGAGAAGTAACGGAGGAATTCCATCGGGGCCAGCACTTTTGTTTTTGTCCAAGTTAATTAACTTATTTTCAATTTCCTCAATGCTGAACGTGTGAGATGTTAGCACTGAAGTAGACTGAGACGTGTCCAATGTTGGAATATTTGTAACATCAACCAATTTGGAGAAACACGACTGAAAATGGTCAGCAAATGCGTTAGCTATTTCTTTTGGAGTTTCTAAAGTTTTCCCTCTATACTCCATTATTTTAGGAAGGCCACTGTCTTTTCTATGGGAATTCACAAATGACCAAAAATATTTAATGTTGTCATGTATCATAAGTTCAGTGTTTGACAGGTACAAAATATAACACATATCAATGTGGTATTTAGTTTCCTTTCGTATATTCGAGTATTCATCATAGTCTCGTTCTAAACCACTTATTTTGAATTTTTATGAAGTTTGTTTTTCAGTTTAAGCAATTCAATCAGATGATTGCTGTACCATTTAGGATATTTGGCAGTAGATTTGAATTTTGTGGCACGTATTGTTTGAATCCATCAGATAAAACTTCATAAAAAGCTGAAACTGCTTCGTCAATTAGTATTGAGTAATATAAAAATGACCAGTCAATATTAGAAAAGTATTCATTGAGTCCCATATAGTCAGCCTTGTGGAACAAAATACCTTTTCTTTAGCATAATGGGATGAGAGAATCACGTCCTTATAATCGAATTTAAATTCTACAGCAGGGTGATAGGGATCAGATGAATGATTACTGAGTAGGCATAATTGGGCATGTTCGACACCCACAGACAAATCATCAGAAAAAACTAAGTCCAAAATCTTTCCTGAGCAGTTTGAAACCCCTGACATCATTGAACTGTTGGAAATCCATGACGGCAAAAATCGTACAGGAAAACTTCAATACGTAGCTCAAGGCCAGATAATGAAGTTCGCGTTAACATTGTTTCTTCTTAAGTCATGAACTTTAGTAGCAAAAGACTGATATGTTTCGGCACTCGAACCAGGGCAGATATACACAGCACAGAGCATTATTTTCCTATTTGAGACTTTTAACTCTACCCAGAGATCCTCAAAGATTAAACTTTCCGTAGAAACAACTTTTTTTGCTAATAGGTTGGACCTAACACATATCATGACGCCTCCTCCACGTGTACAATTAGTTTCCTTATAGTTCCGATCTTGTCTGAAGATTGAATATTTAGAATCACTTAATTCTGTATCAGAGATGTTTGTATTTAACCAGGATTCCGTTATTATTATTATGTCATAATCACATACCTGTAGAGCCCTGTTGAAATCATCCAATTTGGTTCTAAGTCCCCTTATATTTTGATAGTAACAGGACAGTGTGTTTGTATTGACAGTATGTGAGAAGGAATGAGTACCAGTTTGTGGTTGAGTACTTCCTACATCATCATTTGAGGGCAATGGTGAATTAATTATGGGTAATTGAGTAGTTATTGATTCACTCATAGAATTATCAGTAGTTAGGATTACTTCATTACAGTTACTGATGCATTGTGCGTTTTGGTGTGTAATTGAGATAGTGGCCGTTGCTTTAGGCAAAGAGTTTGATACGGGGAAGTCTTCATCAATAGCTGTGGAGTCAACTAAAAATCCTCTCCTCTTCGTTCGTATTGATAATATTTTTGGAAGTTGAATCGCTTATAGGCCACAGATCGAGGCCAGGATGACGATTTATAAATTTCATCTTTTAAGCTGTAGTCTATTCCAAACATAAAACATTTATTTTGGTTTACCTCTGTTGTTAGCTCCTTGACTATAATATCCGCATTTTTGAAGATTTCTTGATCTTTGATGTACTTACAGATTTTATCATCAGTGATATGTCTTTTAATTCTATATAGGTAGAGCCAAACTTTCTTCTGGACGCCGAAGTCTTCCATTCCATTTCCTTCACCAATATTTATTTTCGTAGGTTTTTTCATAGGTTGTTTTTTCTTGTATGTCACTTCTGTGTATCCCTCACTTTCAACAGTCTGAATGTCATGTTCTAGGTTTATAATATCATTAATTTTTTTAATTTTGCTCCTTTCCGGAGCATTTCTTTCCGATTTCAGAATATCAGAGAATCTAGGTACATCTGGCAACACTGTTTTACTAATTTCACCGGTGTTTACTTCAACAGCAGTTGGTACTTTTTGCTCCATTGGGCTAATTGGTTTTTTGTTTTGTTCGTTTCTCGTCCTTTTTTGAGTAACATTGTTTTGTTTTAGTTTTTCTTCCAATAGATCATTTTTCGACTTTCAGATCTTCATCTATTTTGTTTAGATTTGGGTGGTTGATGTTGCTAGTAGATAACACAGATTCGCAGCAGACAATCCTTGATTCACAAATCCTTATGCACTGAACTTTGTTTTTCACAGCACATGATAGATGAAAGACGTTTCCACACTTTACACATACTAGATTTTTACTAGGTTTGGTTTGACAACACTTAAAATATTTTTCATTGAAGTTTTCTTCATTAATCAAACAGACTGCATCTGACGGTTGCTCGCCAGACGCCGCCATTTTTACTATTAGACCTCCCAATTCACCCCATTTTGGGGGCCTATGGGAATCAGGGGTAAAATGTGCAAAACACCATCTTTTGAGGGTCATTGGGGAGACAAAATTAACTTATGAAGAGTTTAATACCATATTAGTGCAGGTAGAAGCTACTTTAAACTCCCGTCCATTGTATCCACTTTCCTCTGACCCAAATGATATCCAACCCCTTTGTCCAGCTCACTTTTTGATAGGAAGGCCATTAGTGACAGCACCTGATCCAAATATACTAGACATTACAACAAGCAAATTGTCTAGATATCAATTAATGCAGCAAATTCAACAGAATTTTTGGCGTCGATGGTCACGCGATTACTTATCCCATTTACAACAGAAGAATAAATGGGCTCAGACTTCCAAATCAATTACCAAGGGCACACTTGTTCTGGTAAAACAGGATAACTTACCACCGAGAAAATGGCTTCTTGGCAGAGTTATCGAGGTATACCCAGCAGATGATGGCGTTATTCGAGTTGTATCAATAAAACACACCACGGAATCCTTAAGCGAGCAGTTTCCAGACTCTGTCCACTACCAGATCAAGTGAATCACAACAATGAATAATTTTCACCCTGTATATTCGAATCATGTTTTATATTCATCAGTGTTAATGTTGAACAATTGCATGCAACCGTTCAAGGTGGGAGTATGTTAAATACCTCTCTGGAATATTCGTTTATGGAGAGAAGGCGAGGAGGCGGAGAGCATGACATGACAGAAGGGATTTGACTTTTGTGACATATTTCAATTTATATGATTGATGATAATAAAATCACATCCAAAAATCAGAGATTGATTAATTACAGTCCACTCTATCGAAGTAGAATTTATTCAGGTGTAATTCCAATCAGTTGCGTGTAAAACGCGTAATTTGACTATTGGAGTGAAGTGTAACTGGAATGTCTGGTGTTGACAACACTGATAGGGGAGTTCCACAAAAGTTGCTAACTTCAAAAGTTCTGCCTCTCCAATGGCAATTGTTTGACTTTGGTTGTATGAAAATCGCCAATTTGATATACCAATTCAATTATTTTTGGTCATGAAGCGCTTATACATTTCTTGTATCAAATGTGTCATTCATAGAGCTTTTGTGTCTATATATGTGAAAGTTGGTAGTGCAAAACATGTTTTGTGAAAAAAAAGATTGCTTAAGAGAATACACAACTTTTTATAAGGATGGATAGAGGGTATAGGACTAAAGAAAACAAACTTCTTGCTTTTTTTTTTAAATTGCCGATGTTTCAATCTCTATTTTAGATCATTCTCAAGGCTACAAATACAAGAAAAAGTCTTACACTAGGAACAATTACTTAAAATAATTTAGTTTTATGTACCCTGCCTACCGACTGAATATATCAAAAAATAACTTTGTCAACTATAATATATATAACAATTTCCCAAATGAAATAAAAAATGTTTCAACAGCTTCAAGAAAACAATAAAAAAATATTTTTTTACATAAATAACGGCCCACTGGCTTTATTAGATGTTCAATGTTATTTAATGTTACAGGTTGTCTTAATACTATTTTATTATATTTATTTTATCTTGATACAACATTGCCATTACTTTTAAAATATGTTTTATTGAGGGCTTGTCCGACATGCTACAAATGTACTAATGTATACTAAGTAGTCAAATAAACTATTCTATTCTATAAGTTAGACCAGTAACCCGTAAACATTGGCATATTCCCAAAAATTGTTATCGAAATGTTATCAATACCACAAGAAGTTATATTTTTGACTTGTTTTATTGTGTAAAATTGCCCCTTTAAATTAGTCTCATATAAAACAAATGTTTCAGCAATATTTATGTTATTCATAAATGATTATGGAGCACGTGGTTTATCTATATTTTTTGACAGTCGGTCAGCTATGGAACAATAAAATTCATTCAGAGTATTGCAGTCCATTGCGACATTATTTGATGGAGTAGGAGTTTTGCCACGAAACTCATTAACTGTGTGCCATGTTTCTCTAATGGTGTCCTTACTTTCGTAGATTCTGTTATGGTAGTACCAACTTTTTGCTGCATTTTCAACTTTTCTGTAAGTGCTTCTAAATCGTTGTAATACTGATGAAAGTGTGCACTATTGGTGAATTTTCTGATGTAATGCAGTATCCAAATATACACAGTGCGGTTCATAGATATGGAATACATTTTTAGCGTTATTATGTATTTGTTTAAAAAACCTGAAACGTCGATTTCTATTGTCAATTTACAGTATGAAAATATTACCGTGGCCCCGTTCGGTACCGCAGTCACCCTTTCATAACATGAAGCAGTCCGGGCTAAGCATCGTTGCGAACCGGATGTATTTTTGTCAGCGTGTAGCTTACACATCGGGAATAGACAGTGTTTGCATAGTTTCAAGTTTTTTAGTCTTGTGATAGTTCAAGATGGCCGACAATGAGCAGGGACCCTCAACTTCAAAGAAACCTAAATTAGTGTTGAAAAATCCCAGAAAACTCACAGAAGAAGAACTTTATTCTGTTTTAATGGCATCTAGTGATGAGGATGAAGAACTATTACGTGAAACAGGACAATTGAGTGATATTGATGTTCATCTGGAGCAAGGTGATTCTGATTCCGAAGAGGATTCTTCGGACGAAGATGACACAGGTAATATTTTCGATTTCTTACGTTCTAAACCAAATATATATTTGAACATTAGCTCAATAGATACATTTCTAGATGTGAAACAAGAAACGCAGGATGAAGTTGCAAACAGCCGTTCGGAAATAGTACCTGGCGTCATTTACCAAGGTCCCGTCGGAGGTTCGTATTTTCGATTGTACTAATATGTTGGGCTAAAACATTTTTTTGTTAGGTTCGGTTGACTATTAGTTTAAACTGGAGTGATATTCCTTCATGTACGAAGATATTTCCTTTTTCAAAAAATAATGAACTTTTAGTACCAATTCCTGGCAACAATAAACCGGTGGACTATTTTCGCATGATATTCGACGATGAAATACTTAATTTGATGGTAAATGAAACAAATCATCAAGCTGAAAATGTATTTTGTACCGAGGGCATTAGTGAGAAATCAAGATGGAAGCCTGTTACATCTCAAGAAATGTTGAAATTTATTGCGTTAGTTCTTCATACAGGATCAATAAGGATGAATAGGCTGCAGGATTACTGGAAAAACCACCCGCTTTATTATATGAAGTGTTTTTCTGCATTCATGAGCCGCGACCGATTCCTAATAATTATGCGATGTTTACATTTTTCCAGAAACAGACCTGATACAGCAAATTCGACAGATAGGTTGTACAAAATACGGCCTATTGTGGATTTTTTTAATAATAAAATGGCAACAATATATTATCCTGGCAAAAACTTATCTCTTGATGAATCCATGGTATTGTGGCGTGGACGGTTGATTTTCCGCCAATACATAAAAAATAAGCGGCATAAATACGGTATCAAGCTGTATATGCTAACAGAACCAACCGGAATGATTATAAAATCAATGATATATACGGGGTCACCAGATGACAGTGGTGGAAAGGGCCATACAACCAAAGTTGTGTTAAATTTATTAGAAGGTCATCTCGATTCGGGCCATTCGGTCTATATGGATAATTTCTACAATTCGTTTGAATTGGCCAGGCAACTTACTACTCGTGGTACCTATTGCACTGGTACACTCAACGCCAAAAGAAGGAACAACCCCAAAGACGTCATAGAAAAAAAACTAAAAAAAGGAGAATCTATTAGCAGATATTCTGAAAATATTATGGTGGGAAAGTGGAAGAATAAGAGAGATGTTTTGTACATTTCTACTGAGTACGGTGGAGAAATGGTAGAGCATATTGACAAGAAAAATCGTAATCGAGAAAAACCGGCTGCGATTTTGCATTATAATATGAACATGGGAGGTGTCGACAGGCAAGATCAGCTAAACTCCTACTACCCCTGGAACAGAAAGACGCTTAGGTGGTACAAAAAGTTGGGTATTCATTATATACAAATGATGCTGCTAAATTCATTTTTCCTGCATAGACAATTTTCCGGTTGCAAGATGTCGTTGTACGAATTCAGAAATTCAATTTTATGCAGTCTCTTGCATATACAGGAAGAAGGCACGAGATGGACAAACACGCCCGTAAGAAGAAATGAGTCAAAACACGTCTTGACGAAAATTGAATCAAAAGCAAAGGACGGGCGCATAAACAGGAAGCGGTGTAGAGCATGTTCTACAAAAATAATACGAAAACGCACACTGTACCACTGTGAGAAATGTCCCGATCAGCCTGGATTTTGCGTCGGTAATTGTTTTGCCAGTGCGCATGAATGAGATCGTTATTTTTGTCTATCAGTTTATTGTATTATAAAACTCACAAGAAATATGTTTGTTTTAGATTTTTGTCAATTTATTTATACTCTTTTTTCATACAAACGTATGTCCATTAGTCCATTTTCACAATAAATTCTACAAAAGTCTGATGTTTGATTACCACCTTTATTTTATATTTCCAAATATAAATTATCAAGAACGCGACCCCGATTGGGGCCGGTTAGCAATGCGCGAGAAATTTTTGGCCAGATGCGCGCGACCCCGATAGGGGCCATGTACTAAAATTGAATAAAACACACTGTATGTGAACTTAAAATGAGAAATTGTCAATCTTGATACCAAAACCAGCAATAATTTAGAAAAAAACGTTGCCGCTCCTGGGATGCGACACGCTCGAAAAGTCGCAGCGAATGTGTTAATGATACCTGCCCAAACGTTCACTTTTTTAGGATATTGTGTGTGAGCCTCACACATCCAATGAGGATTTTCTCTGTTACAATATCTACTTTTGTCTATTAACCGCTCCATTTAAATGAAAAGTAGCTTCATCAGAAAAAACAATTTTCTTCGTGAACTGCAAATCTGCTTCCATTCTGTCCATCATCAGTTCACAGAATTATTGCCTTCTATCAGGATCATCAGCATTTAACTCCTCAATATCGATGTTTTACTTACAACACTGTCGGCGGCAAGTTGTCTACTTGTCATATGCGGATTTTCCTCAATCGCTAACTTTTCTCCTCATCCAATTTACATTTCGACCTGGTTTTTGAATAGTTTCCACATATACATTTTCACGAAATTTTGTTTCTATTTGGCTAACTGTAGACTGTGAGACGTGTTGACCAGGGTATTTATTATTAAACATTTCACAAACTGCCTTTTGAGTTCTTGTTTTATTATTGCATCCAATCATAATTAAAATGTCTATTCTTTGAGTTTCGGATAAATGAGCCATAGTTAAATCGAATACACACAAATATTTTTCAATACACTGGCGTGTGTCAGCAACTTATAAATATCAAAATAACACTAGTCTACTAGATTGACATTACATTATTTATGTGCGTTTAGTGAATAATTTTTTGGTGTCATGAACGACTTTTTTCTGACGTTTAGCAAAACAAATAAGAAAATACCTGATTATTTCTTATGGGGTTATTTAAAATCAAAAATATATTTCAATAGACCAGACAATATTGCAGATTTCAAAGTTAGGAAAACGGAAAAATTAACATAACCCCCTGAGGTCCTACAAAATGTACGAGAATTCCAAGATCGACTTGCTTATTGTCAAGAAGTGAATGGTGGTCATTTTGAACATTTAATTTAATTGTAAAATAAATTGAAAAATACTTCCTAAACATTATGTGACATTATTTCCTTCATTCTGCGTAAAGTATCAAAATTTTACAGTTTCAAAATAAATTTTTTTAGTTCAAGATGGCCGACAGTGTAAAAGTCGACAAAGAGCTCGTCAATAAAAAGCCCACAAAAACGTTTGAATGCTGCAAAACAAAACCAGTGCAAGTCACAGTTTGTATTAAATGTGGCAAAACATATCACAGAAGTTGCGTTGATAGAAAATGAAATCAGAATTGTCTGCTGTGCGGATAAAGTGAGTGAACTTGTAAAAGGATATATAGCAGTCCAAGAAAATCCTGTGAGTACTCAACAAAGTGATACAGATACAATGAGATGGTGGAAAGAAGAAAATGTTTTGCTTAGGCAAATTATAAGAGAGAAAGACGAAAAATATTCAATTATCCTACAAAATAAATTATTATTGGAAGAAAAAGTGAAGGAGCTATCCGATAAACTTAGAAGCACAAAAACAGGCCTCAATAAAAACCACAAAGATGAAGATGACGATCTGGAATTCCTCAGAGGCACAAAAAACTGGCAAATACAAACAGATGCTAGTGAACTTGTTGACAAACAAAACTCTCATGAAATACAAGGTGAAGTGGAAGAACAAGGCACTTGGGAAGATGAAAATTTTACTTTGGTAAAGTCAAGAAGACAAATGAAAAACAGAATATCACATGCCAAAGAAAACACAAACTGGTCTCTATCTCCAACACATAAACCTGTCCAAAGAAATCTTATAATTTTACCAAAAAACGATCAGGATAATATCAAAACCATGGCAGATTTGAAAAGGGCCATCAATCCAGGTGAATTATCAGTTGGAATAAGGCAACTGCAAAACACTGCAAATGGGGGAATATTAATAAAGTGCAGCAATGAGGTATCGGTTCAAAGAATCTTGCAGGAATCCACAGAAAAGCTTGGTGATTATTATGAAATAAGGAAAACAAGGATGAAAAAAATTTTCAAAATCGTAGGAGTTGATAAGGCAGACTGCGCTGAAAAAGAAATGCTACTAAGAAAACTCGTCAAACAAAATCATAGATTTGAAAATAATGACTCAATAAATATTACAAATTTGATAAACAAAGAGGATGGAAAAGTCACAGTGATAATTGAGACACAAGAGGAAACCTGCAAAAAACTGTGGAATGGATGTAAACTCAACATTGGATTCAACTCTTGCATAGTGTATGAAGTCAAATCCGATATACTAAGATGCTTCAGATGCTGTGGTTTTGGCCACTTAGCCCAAGTTTGCAAAAATAAGTTGGCTTGTCCAAATTGTGCTAAGGAACATAAAAAAAAACGAATGTCAGGAGCCAGAACAATACAGCAGATGCATTAACTGTACAATGAGAAATGAAAAAAGGAACCTACATCTTAATGTCGATCATAGTGCTTGGAGTCATGAGTGTGAAGTCTACAAATATGAGGTCAACAAACGAAACACCAGTAGAAATCTGCTGCAGTAGCAACTACCGCAGAAAAATAAACATATAAACATCAACATTTCTGAAAACAGCTGCCAACAAAGTCGCAATGAAGATGGATACTTTGCCATACTCCATCAAAATATACAGTGTTTGAGGAACAAAACTGATGAAGTTGAAATATTTCTAGATTCCCTACCATCAAAGCCAAAAATTTTATGCATAACAGAGCATTGGCTCTTAGAATCCGAAATAGAGAGTATACAAATCGAGGGCTACGAATTGAAATCAGCATTTTCCCGGAAAATAATGCAGCATGGAGGAGTCAGTATCTACACAACAAACGATATGGATGCGGAGAGTGTTGTCAGAAAAAGTATTGAAGGTCATTTGGAATGTGGAAGTATAGTAATTAGGAAAATGAAAATTGTAATTGTATGTGTTTACAGAACTGGTTTAGGATCATTTGATATTTTCATTGAGAACATGGAAGAAATAATCGATTTAGTTCATGAAAAATTCCACATTTAAAGGTCATACTATGCCGAGACTTTAATATCAACTTGCTTGAAGACAAGCGTACAAACTAAGGTATTTTTAGACTTACTTCTCACTCACAACATAACACAAACTATTTTTGCACCAACCAGAGTAACAAATACCTCATCTACTCTATTAGATAAAATTTTTGTAAATTTTGATGATTATGAAAAAAGCATGGTTTTAAAAACAGCATTATCTGATCACTATGAACAAATGATAACCCTAATCACAGAAAAAATTGAAGCAAATGAAATAAAATGGATAAAAAAAAAGAATAAATAAAATTATTCAGTTTAAACAGGAACTCGCTGGAGTAAATTGGGAAAGTGTAACACAGAGTACAGATGTAAACATAGCATATGGCTGCTTTTCGAATATTTTCAGTAAAAAAATGAACCTGATCTTTGTGGAAAAAAAGTTTAATAAAACTAGGCCCAATTCATGGATAACAAGGGGTATAAGAAAATCTTGTTCTAGAAAACGCTCATTATACAAAGGACATTAGGGTTGATAATTTACTCAGTATTTTAAAAAGTATTGTACCGTCCTCAGTAAAGTTATTGCCTCTGCTAAAAAAATGTCCAACACTGAATATATAATGAAAGCCGAAAATAAAACCAAAGCTACCTGGTCATTAATCAAAAAAATAACCAAACCCAACTACCACAAAAACAATATCCTAGAAAGCTTTGAAAAAAAATATACAAATTCACAAACTACAGTAAATCAAATCAATAAGTATTTTATTGAAGCTTGCCCTGAACTAAATAAAACAGATAGCCCAGATTATACAAAAATAAAAGGATGTCATGATGCTTTTTTCTTTGAACCTACCACTCCGCTTGAAAAAATAGAATGTATTAAACAACTAAAAAATATGTTGGTGAAGATCAGATTCCTATGTGCCTATTAAAAGAAACTGCAGAGATCATAGCCTATCCTTTGACATATATTATAAATCTATGTTTTTCACAAGCACTATTCCCAGAAGTATTGAAAGTGGCATTTTATATTTAAAAAAGGAAACAGAGATGAAGAAAGTAACTACAGACCCATATCATTATTGCCAAATCCCAGTAAAATTTTTGAAAAGCTCATGAACAATCGTTTACTTAAGTTTTTAGAGGATAATGTGTTGTTAGCAAAAGAACAAAATGGATTTCGTAAAGGTAAATCAACCGTACAAGCAATATATCAAGCCATTGAAAAAATTTTACATCATTTAAACAAAGATGACTGTACTGTAACTTTGTGTATTGACCTGTCAAAAGCATTTGACAGTGTCAGCCATGAAATCTTATGCAATAAACTTGACAAATATGGAATTAAAGGCCCATCTTTGGACTTAATCAAATCTTATTTGACAAACAGAATCTAATATTTGATTGAACCTCGGGGATAATTAAATCAGAACCAATTGTGATAAGAAAAGGTGTGCCGCAGGGATCCATCCTAGGCCCATTACTATATATACTGTACACAAATGAAATACCAAGTGTAGTTAATGAATATATTGTTTTATATGCTGATGATATATCAGTCATTGTAAAAGAAAAAAATTCTCAGTTAGTCATGACAAAGACAACCAATGTGCTAGATGTATTAAACAATTTCCTCACAGCAAATGACCTACTACTTAATATTGTCAAAACTCAAATAATTCATTTCAAATAGATCCTTGCCAGTCCTCACAGCAAATAAAATATGCAATCAGGTAAAAATTTTGGGACTGTTGATAGATAGGAGACTGGACTGGAAAAATCACATAGATTATTTATCAAAAAATATTGCAAAATATTGCTATGCATTGAGAATACTGTCGGAACATGTCTCGACCGAAGCCGCCCTCTCTCATATCATGCTCATATCATGCTTATAATCAATCTAGGATAAAATATGGAATTATATTGGGGAAACTCTGTTGATATCTCTAGGATACTCATACTACAAAAAAAATGTATCAGGTATATCTATAAGATGAAAAAAACACGATAGCTGTAGAGAAGCTTTTATTAGGAGCAAAATTTTAACTTTGATAAATCTCTATATACCGGGTGTCCCAGTATACTTGTTCCAATGGATTATCTCAGCTATTTCGAAAGATAAAAATTTGAAAATTTCATGATCTCCAATTTGTTCAAGGAACCTTCAACCAAGAAAAACAAAATCTGAAAGTCACTTCCGGTTTGACCGGAAGTGACTCTGACGTTTTAATTTCAAATAGCACCCTGTATATTTTTTGCAATTTTTTATTTCTACTCAAAATTATCTTTCCAACGATGTATCACACTCTGTAATTTACATTTGATTTGATGGAGAAAACGTCAATTGAAATTTCACCAGTAGGCTATGATATTTTGTGTAATCTTGATTTTGACTTCAATAATAATTGATAATTCATGAACAATTTTGCATTCGAGATGATGAAGAGAACTTTTTAAATTTTCAGATTTCAAATTATTAGAATTGTAGTAGAACTGGAAGAATTAATAATTTTTAAATGAATACCTTAGTGTGCCATGGAAACATTTGAATACATTTGACAGTTAATAATTCTCAATAGTTGTGATAGTGTCAGAGAAACCAACATTCAAGAATGAATAACCGTGAAAATGATGATAACTTCACTAATCAAGAAATTGGATATGATACTGATTTATGGAAAATGCGAAAATAATGTCGGGCTGCCCTACGTGCATACAGAGAGAAATATCCTGATAGGCGAATGCCAAGCTATGTATTTCCACAGCTTGGCTTCGAATTCTAGCAACAAGTGGATCATTTCATAGAAAGCGTACTGTCTTTAAAAGAAAAAATGCTACGGACGAAGATTACACAAAATATCATAGCCTACTGCAATTCTTTCAATTTGAAATTTCAATTGACGTTTTCTCCATCAAATCAAATGTAAAATACAAAGTGTGATACATCGTTGGAAAGATAATTTTGAGTAGAAATAAAAAATTGCAAAAAATATATAGGGTGCTGTTTGAAATAAAAAAGTCAGAGTCACTTCCGGTCAAACCGGAAGTGACTTTCAATTTTTGTTTTTCTTAGTTGGAGGTTCCTTGAACGAATTGAAGATCATGAAATTTTCAAATTTTTATCTTTCGAAATGGCTGCGATAATCCATTGGAACAGGTATACTGGGACACCCGGTATATGAAGCAGTAGTATTTGTAACAGAATATAAATCAGAACTTTTGAAAAGGATCACGTATACAACACAAGAACAAAGAATGATCTTAGGAACGAGAAATGCAACTATACATACATACAGAGAAATGTCAAATATAGCGTTATAAACATTTACAATAAATTTCCATACTAAAAATCTTAGTTTCAATAATGAAATGTCGTTTGAAGAACTACCATTAGAAAAACCTTATTATAGCTTGCTGGAATTCTTAAATGATAGTATGCTAACTATATGAATGTTATTTATATATGTTCGATTTTATGTTATTGTGTTAAAACTACGTGTGTGATAATATTGATTATGTATATAAAGCTTGTATTTATTTTTTATTACTGACATGTTCCACACTCCTCGGAGTTTATATGTGTACATTATATGTAACCGGAGCAAATAAAAGATCTATCTATCTATCTATGATTGCACCAAATTTGAAAAACTTAATATTGCTGAACAGAGAATGAAACTCCCTTTCGAACATATTTTCATACTGTAAATTGTCAAATTGACGATAGAAATCGACCTGCATCAGGTTTTTTTAAATAAATACATAATACCGCTAAAAATGAATTTATTCCATATTTATGGACCGCACTGTATATACAGTGTGTACATAAAGTAAGGAATAAATTCATCATCTAGAAAAGGAAAAGCTTTTCGAAAAAATCCGCGGACACGTCAACTTTTATTTCACAATCGCGAGATCTTTTGACGTTTTAGTAGCATTGATGGCGTCATTAATGTTTTGGCTATGGCGTCATGGACATTTTTTCCAAATTCACCGCTATTTTTGATAGTGCCATTTGAAAGAGCATATTTCTCTGCACACGTTAAACCAAAAGTTTTGTCATGTTACATAAGGAAATTGTCGAAAAAATTAATGTTATAATGATTTTTGAGTAATTTATTTTACACAGTTGATTGAACAAACTAATTGATCAAATGTTCAAATTGAAGTCCTTCCTGAGCCTGGCAGTATCCAAGACGGTCAATAAATCCTCGTTGGACCTTAGTGATAGTTTGTTGAGTAATATTGTTACATTCATTTTCAATCCTAGTTTTCAATTCCCCGATATTATCTGGTCTAGTTTTGTACACGACATTCCGCACAGAAAAAAATCTAATGGAGTAAGGTCCGGAGATCTTGGAGGCCATTCAATAGAACCACGCCTACCTATCCACCTGTTGGCAAAGACTTGGTCAAGATACCTTCTAACATCAGCTGCATAATGCGGCGTTGCACCATCCTGCTGGTACCATAAGTTGTCATTTGGTATAGCAGGGTTATCTGCGTTTGGAAATAAGATCACCAGACTGGGTATAACATAATCCTGTAGGAGTTGAAGGTACCTTGGACCATTTAAGTTTTGTTCGAAATAGTAGGGTCCAATAATCCTGTTTTGTACAATCGCCACCCAAACATTTATTTTCTGAGAATACTGTGTGTGATGTTCTCTCATCCATTTTGGATTCTCCTTAGCCCAGTACCTGCAATTATGCCGATTCACTGTTCCTGTTAGTGTAAAGGTTCATCAGAGAAAGCAATATTTTTTACTAGCAAAGGGTCAGCATTGCACATGTCCATTAATGTTTGGCAGAACTGCATCCGTCGGTCTGGATCGTCCTCAGAAAGTTCTTGGTGCTGAGTCATCTTATAGGGATGCCACTTTTCCAATTTTAAAATTTTATGTGTAGTTGTAACTGGGATATCTTGATTTCGACTAATGCTTCTTAGGTTGTTGTGTGGATTTTCCTCCATTGATAATAAAACATTCGATTTGACCTCCTCATTGATTTTAGGACGCCCAGCTTTAGGGAGATCATCAACACTACCAGTGTCTTGAAACTTTTTCTCAACTTTGCTCACTGCTGATTGAGTTATGGGCCTATCCGGGTATTTAGTATTAAACAGTCCAACTCACGTCTTGTTTGCGTTCATACTCTATCACCGTATCCAATCATCATCAAAATTTCAATTCTCTGAGCAACAGAAAGGCGAATTTTATTCTTAATTTTTTCGAAAAGCAGGGTATCAATGAAATATGAACTGTCAAACTGTGGCATACGCCAACCACACGGCTAAATCAGCAAGGTAACAAAAACAGTAAAATGTCTTTTTACGATAATAAAATAGTTGATGTCCATGACGTCATAGCCGAAACATTAATGACGTCATAGCCGAAACATTAATGACGTCATAGCCGAAACATGAATGACGTCATCAATGCGACTAAACATCAAAAGATGCGCATCGTGAAATAAAAGTTGACATGTCCGCGGATTTTTTCGAGAAGCTTTTCCTTTTCTAGTTAATGAATTTAGTCCTTACTTTATGCACACACTGTATATCAAACATTTAGTATTAAATAATAAAACTCGTTCATCATGGTTAGATTAGTGGTCACTGGAGGGGTTCCAATAGATCGAGGATATATGATTTTAATTGCCTCTTTGAGGGAGTTAGGATAATAGGCTTTTAATATCTTGTGGGAGATTGTTGTAGCTGTCGAACCGTTTGAAAAAAAACAGAATTTTGAGTTTGTGTTAATCCGACTTGTTGAATGTAGAAATCAGTTCTGTTCCTGGTGTTGTATCCATGAATTTGTTCATTGTATCTAATTTTATCTTGCAAAAAACTTGGGTCAATTTTATTTTTTATTTTAAAAATTAAAATCAAAGTTTGGTAAAGCAGAAAAGATTTTATCGGTAGCCATTCTAATTGCTTTAACATATCTTTTATAGGCGTTAATCTTCTACAGTTTGAGATAATGCGCATGGCTCTGTTTTGAAGCTTCTGCAATCATGCTAATTCATTTTGGTACAGTTAGTACAGAAGAGTAGAACAATATGTGAAAAGCGGCAGTACTAATGAAGTATATAGCAAGGTATTTTAGATTTTGTTTTTATTTGCTGCTCTGGAAATGATAATTCAAATAATAACTCTTCAGAGCAAACATTTTTAAACAAATTTTGCATTGAAATGGTTTTTCCCCTCTATGAATTCTCTCATGTCTTGTCAGATGCTCTTCTCGGTTGAAAATTTTGGGTAAAATTAGCATTGCAATGGTTTTTCTCCTGCATGAGTTCTCTTATGACACAACAATGCACTCTTTCCTGCAAAAATCACAAAAACTGCATTGAATTTATTTTACCCCTGTATGAATTCTCTCATGCTTCAATAATGTTCTTTTTTCTGTACTTCTGGATAAAAGATTTCAGACAAATTTTGCATTGCAATGGTTTTTCCTCCGTATGAATTCTCTGATGCATCAACAAACTGGATTTACTTGGAAAAGTCTTTGAACGAACAATGCATTGAAATGGTGTTTTCCCTGTATGAGTTCTCTCAGATTCAGAAGGATTCAATTTCAAATCATATTCATCCTTTGAATTCATAGTTATAGTCGGTTCCATCCTTGTATCATTTTCCCTGTTCACAGCTGATATATTCACTTCTGTAGCAGTTTTTTGATGAAGCATTGTCCCAAATTCTGAAAAAAAAACAAATAAACGAGTTTTTTTTTCAATGAAATTTGCAAACAAGAAAGGTTCTAAGATTCTGTTTACAATACCTAAATTCAAGACTATCATCCCAAGAAACCCCCACAATAGGGATATTTACAAAATACAATGTCAAAGAAAAACAAAATAGTTAAAAAGCAAACGAATAAACGGTTGAACTTGAAATATTACATGAAAAAAAAAATACATTTTCAATTTTATAAAATTAAATCAAATGTTCTATGAATAAAAGGTATTCCTAGTTATTCTTCTGATTTTGGAAACGTTCTTTCACATGAATAAGATAAATAAGTCATTAGCAATACCTCTAATACCCATGTTGTTGCCTATCTAACAAGATTGGGTGTGCCACAGTATCTAATGCTTTGGTAAGGTCCAGAAATATTCCAATAACCTTTCCCTGATCAAGATTTTGCAGAATTTTTTCTGTTACTCTACACAGAGCGTTTTTGGTACTGAGATTCTCGCTAAAGGCAAATTGATATTTATCTAGTAAATCATATTTTTCCAAAAATAGCATATGTCAGTTATGTTGCAATGGAATACCAGCATATTTATTTTGTTATAAACCCATTACCTCCCAGCGGTGCCTTCACGCATCGCAATGTTAATATTTTTTGGCAGGCAAGATATTGTTGATATCGCGAAAATCACTCGGTATTACCTTTCAATATGCCAATACTGTTGAATAAAAATATGTAACGTTAGATCAGAAGGAAATCTCAGATTTTAGTGCACTCTAAAGTGGGGTGAAAATTACTTTGGCTGTATACATTTTGTTGGCACTGACAAAATATAACTCAGATTCAAGATTTCTATTTCAGTTTTCATCAATGTGTAGTCATTTAGTGACACAATGATATATCACACATAAACTTGTTGTAATGAACAATGGGATAATTGTAGCAATAAAAAAAAAATTGGTGTGTTTGCGCATCACTGGTATCGTGCATGAGCTCTAGCGATATTTCGACAAGCTCAGACAAGTTTACCTAATCTGTGAGCCTATGTGAGAATAATTCATAACTGATTAATTGATGTTGCGGGGTAGTTGTTCGGTTATCGAAGTGACTAAAAATGTCTTTCAGAAAGGTTTTGACCCAAAAAGAACTAGAAGCAGCTTTAGAGGAAGCTGTTGATGAACTAGAAAGACAGGGACATGAAGGTAATTATGATTGTTTGGAATATAATTGTCATAATGAAGTCATTCTAACAGGCATTCAACAATATGTTCCATTAGCTCGTTACAAAAATCCCAAATTTCCCAAGTGGTATTCTATTGAATTACAAAATCTCACATTTGAAAAGAAGAAGGCTCATAAAACATACAAAGAAACAGGCTCATGGGACGATTACCTCCATTTCTCACAACTAAGCACTCAATGTAAAAGACTCAGTAGAACCTGTTATAGTGACTTCATTGAGGAGACTCAAAGGGAGGTGCCACATAATGTTAAAAAATTCTGGAATTTCATTAATAATAAGAAAAAAGATAACTGTCTATCGAATATCATGTTTCTAGCAAACGATCAGGCTAATGGCGCAAAAGTATTGCAGACTTGTTTGGAAAAAACTTTCAATCCATTTTCAAAGAAAGCAATCTCAACGTTAGTGACGAACAAACTTTCACTCAACATGTTAGACATTTCGAACTGTACCATAGAGCTATCTGATATCTTGAAGGACTAGCTAATCTAGATCCTAACAAAGGCATGGACCGATGGAGTGTCTCCCAAACTTCTAGTAGAAAGTATATGGTCACTTTAAACCCTTCATTTCCTCTTCCTCTTGTCACTTAATTCTGGTATTTTTCCGGACAAGTGGAAGATCAGTCTATAACACCCATTTTCAAAAGTGGAAACAAAGCCGATATTTCAAACTATCGGCCTATCTCTATTTTAAGCTCGATACCTAAACTATTCGAAAACATTGTTTGCAATAAAATTAAAAACCTAATCACCAACGTTATAACAGAAGATCAACACGGGTTCTGCAAGCGTCGATCTACTACAACAAATTTATTAATCTACACACAATTTATACTCAATGCCTTAGAAAATAGACAACAAGTGGAAGCTATATATACAGACTTTTCTAAAGCAATTTGACAGGGTGAATCATAAAATTCTAGGAGCTAAACTGCAAGCATTGGGCTTCCACAGTATAATGTTGAGGTGGCTCATCAGCTATGTAAGTGATAGAACTCAAACAGTCAAAGTACATGGCTACGTCTCTGACGAAATAACTGTCATGTCTGGTGAACCACAAGGTAGTCACCTCGGCCCCTTTTTATTCAATATCTACATCAATGACATAAATTCATATTTGAGACACAGCCAAGCTCTGTATTTTGCTGATGACCCGAAACTCTATAAAGCCATTACCTCTCTGAACGACTGTTATGAATTACAAATAGACTTGAACAACTTGAAAAGATGGAGTGATGTAAATGACATGGACCTCAATATCAGTAAATGTTTCACAATAACTTTCAGCAGAAAATCAACTCAAACAGACTTCGGCTATTCCATATCTGGTGAGCAGCTTCCACAGGTTACCACTGCTAGAGATTTGGGAGTCACCCTGGATAGGAAATTGACCTTCAACTTTCACTATGAGAATATAATTAACAGAGCTTACAAAATGTTGGGCTTTGTATGCCGGAATACGCAGGACTTCACAGATATTCCCTGCCTCATATTTCTTTACAACTCCTTTGTACGATCTTTACTAGAGTACAGTATGGTGTATTTATATACACAACTTAGAAAAAGTACAAAACAAGTTTCTTAGGTTTGCTGCATACAAACTTAACATTCCCTTAGATCATAATAGTTCAAATAATATCCGAAATACAATTGGAATGACCAGTTTAGAAGACCGCAGAATACAGGCAGACTTGACCCTTCTATTCAAACTGATGAAAGGACACATAAATTGTCCATCTTTGTTATCACAGGTCGGTCTCCATGTTCCGGCTAGGTGCACTAGAAACAATACTACTTTCTCAATAGATTTTCATAGATGCAATTATGGACTTTTTTCGTCATTAGCTAGAATTGCCAAGAATGCTAATAGCATTGATTTGGATTTATTTTCTCTGAGTTTGGAATCCTTCAAAAGCCGTGTAAAAAAGATCAAATTTGGTTGAACTGTCACAGATATCAAACAACATAAGGCTTCCTTTTTCCATCTATTTTTCACTCCTCTGTATCGTATAGTATCTGCATTTTACTTTATTTATATCTGTATTGTATTTATTCGTATGTATTGTATAGTTTCGTATTCTTAGTCATAAGTTAAATTTAGTAAATTCTATTCCAACTGTAAACTTTAAATGTAATGGTGTATCCGTAAATAAATAAATAAATAATGAATAGGTATTCTTCATGCAAGATATCATAGTAGATTTCTTTTTCAGATGTCATTGATGTAGTCTATATACCTCCAGATGTTGATACGCTCACAGACGAGGAAAACATTGACGATGAAAACTATTCACCAGAAAATGAACCGACTGATATAGCTGGAACTTTTGAACTACACGTGCCCTGATTCCATAATGATGTGAGGGAAGATGAACAGGATGAGTGGAGTTCATCAGATGAAGAGGATTTGGCATCAAAGAAACGCTTAGCTCCTGGGTCATCACGTAGGTTCTTTCTGAGACAAAATGGGTGAAACAGGGAAATTGAGTATACTCATTCTGCAATATCCAGGAATCTGCGGACAGGGAGTGTATCCAGAATGAGCTTGCTGGAAACACCACTGGAGATTTTTCATCTTTTTCTGGACGATGAAAATACTTCAAATGGTATTGGACTCTTCATTGAAATATGCGCATGATAACAACCGATTAGATTTCAATCTCTCAAAAAATTATCTCTTGAATTTCATAGGTATATTGTTATTTTCTGGTTATCACTCATTACCACAAATTCCAATGTACTGGTCCACTGATGAGGATAAAGGCTTCGATATTATAAAAAAATGCATGAGTAGAAATAGATTCCAGAGTATAAAACAAAACTTGCATTTATCAGATAACACTAATTTAGATATCAATGATAAATTTGCTAAAGTCAGACCATTCTTGGATGCAATCAATAGAAAGAATTTACAATGGGGTGTTTTCTCTTACAATCTGTCTATTGATGAACAAATGGTCCCATATTATGGGAGACATTCCTGCAAAATGTTCATAAAAAACAAACCAGTGAGGTTTGGTTTCAAACTTTGGTGCATTTGTTCAGACGATGGTTATTTATTTTACTCTCTTCCATATGCTGGGGCTAGTGAGAAACACTCAAAATTAGGTCTTGGTGGCGATGTTGTAATGAGTCTTCTTTCTGTGATTGATAGTCCTATGTCGCATCAAATTGTCTTCGATAATTTTTTTTCGTCATATCAACTATTTCAACAATTGAAAAATAAAGGATTTTTTGCAACAGGAACAATACGAGATAATAGAACGCACCACTGCCCACTCGGAAATTCAAAACAATTTTCTAAGCGGGAGTGAGGTTCTTATGTTTCTGCATTTGAGGAAAACACTAAAATTTCCCTCGTGCGCTGGAATGATAACTCTACGGTTACTGTCTGCAGCAATGTTTTCAATGTACAACCAATAACTCATGTAAAACGATATAATCGAAAAGAAGAAAAGGAAATCAAGGTATCCCAGCCTCATACCATTACCAAATATAAGATCTATGGGAGGGGTTGACCTCCATGACAACGGTATTGCAAATTATAGGTGTAGAGTATTGGGGAAGAAACGGTGGTGGCCCATATTTCGCAATGCTCTAGATAGTATGGTTGTGAATGCTTGGAACCTCTATAACACAGCCAATCAAACAAAAATGTCCCAACTTGATTTCAAATCATACGTTGCTTTACGTCTCTTAAAAAATGAAAGGGAATACGTAGTAAGAAATGTCCCTCGCCCTGTTGCTGAAATTCGATTTGATAACATTGGTCATATTCTCATAACTCATGAAACTAAAGCACAAAGAAGATGTAGAGTATGTCATAACCAGACAATTTATATTTGTGGAAAATTTAAAGAACATTTGCACGTGTCATGCTTCGCAAAATATCACCAAAGGTAGATAATTTGGTTGTTAATTCTTACCAGTGATGCGTTCGTGCACCAAAGAGCAAACTGACATAATTTTGTTATTTATCATCTTGATCGGGCCCAACTATTTTATTTTGTACCCTAGTGTACAGTTATTACTCTTCATGAAGATTTGTCTGCTTATGGCTAGTTTTTAGGAAATGCAAAAAAAAATATTTACTTTTCTTACCAGTGGTGCGTTTGCGCACCATCAAGGTTTTTTATGTTCTTGATTTTTTTTTTTTTTTAATTCAATAACTCATTTTACAAATGTGAAATAATAAATTTATCTTGTCCGAAAAGCGAGTTTTTATATTTTCCTATGCCTGGTAGTTAATGGGTTAAAATAAAGCTTATTAAAATCACACCACTCCTTCACTATTAAGATATCTTCAGTCATTTTGCTATAAAGGTCTTGTGAATTTTTGTCATGCCATAAAATAGTTGTGTCATCCTCAAAAATAGTGAGTATTCCCTCTATATTTAAATTAGCGAGGTTGTATGGGATCTGGAGGGGTTCTGTACTGTTGGTTAATAGTTTTTCAGATATGGAATGATAATACTCATGTGCTTGATCTGACACTATTTTGTTCGCGGATCTCATTAACGACACGCCAAGTTTCTTCAAAGGTTTGCCTTTAGATATCCTGTTGAGGAAATAATTTCTTTTGGCGATTTTAACAATGTTTCTATAAATTGTCCTGTATTTGTTATAGTGTGCATGAATGGCATTATCATTTGTTTATTTTCTGATATAGTGGAGGCATCTAAGGTTCTTTGCAGACATTTGAATTCCCTTAGTTAACTATAATTTTTTGTTGTTTTTAATCAATTTCAACATCAAAGTTGTAATATAACGGATATATCATTAATTGAATTTTCATATTATCTCTCGTCTTCTTCTGATCAGCAAATACTATCTAATTGAGACAACTCATAGTTGGTGTCCTAGGCAATAACGCTAACTTGAAGTTGCCTCAACAATTACTAGATATTATAAATGCCGATGTCACATTATGAGCTAATTGGCATCTGAGACTAAAAGATTAACTTTTGTCACTAGAGAACATTTATGTTTACTTAACACCTTACCTATTGGAAGTTCACAAGAAAAATTTGGTCCAATTTCTATTCCAGGTTTTTCCTCGCATATTTCAGGTTTGACATCTTCATAAACGATATCAATGTCATCCTCTGTTTTGAATTCGGCATTATTTGTCCACAGATCATCAATATGTTCACTGTGATCCTCATCCTTCAATATGACATTATCGAACTGGTTGAGTTTGGGTTTTGCCAAATCATCAGCAAGATTATTGGAATTTGTAATTTCCCAGAAATCTGAAATTAAAGTTCAAACTGTAACTTTTTTAAAATTCACCATCACAGAAGCAGGTATCAATGAAAACATATGATTGAACACTAAACCATGAAGAGAGTTGAAATTTTAAATAAGCTACAAGTGGAAAATAATGGAAACTCAAGTTCAACCACAGTGTTCCTGAAAACTGCATCAGCACAAACATTGTAAGAGCATTAAAATAAAAAATTGTAACACCCTGTATGGTATTATTGATTTTGACTTTCGTCCCATGATAAACTGTTTAATTTTTTTGTGGTTTTAGAAATTGAAGTTTTAATTACAAGAGCGAAATTAATGAGAGTCGATTAATTTCTGCATTTAAAAAGTTTTAAGTAACTTAGATATTTTTACACAAACGAATATTATATTTATAAGTCGTCGCCAGTTAAAGATTCAATCAATCAATTTGTTTACCAATTTCCCAAGTACAATCTGAGATATAACTATCACTAATATAAAAGGCTTCTTTCTACATAGATATTACAGAAAGAATATGTTCATGTACAATCGCATATACATGTTTACATACTCACAAAATATGGGAGGCACAGTGAATATCATTTCACGTTTTCCTATCAATTGCTCGGTGTATTTTTTTTCTCAAATGCTTATGCAGCCAATCATTTAGTCTTTTTTTTTTAACAAGCCGAACGACTCAATTGTTTGTAAGTCGTTGGGTATATCAGCAGTGTATTAACTCTTGGAATAGTTGTTGATTTGACAGCAAACACTCACAACAACAAGCTTGAGCTGTTCGGTTCATCTTTACCATCCTTTAGAAAAGCAGTTAAAAAATTGTAATAGTTTTAATTTTTAGTTTTAACATAATCTTAGTCATCTGTAAAATGTATACTTTGTACAATCTTTTTGTAATGGTATAATTGGCTTGTCCGTTGATAAATAAATAAATAAATAAATAAATTAATTGATTTTAATTACAAGAGCGAAATTAATGAAAGTGTCGATTAATTGCATTTAAAAAGTTTTAAGTAACTTTTTGCACAAACGAATATTATATAAGTCGTCGCCAGTTAAAGAATTCAATCAATCAATTTGTTTACCAATTTCACATGTACAATCTGAGATATAACTAGCACTAATAATAAAAGGCAGTAAATGAAAACAGAGCGCCCAAAAAAAAAGGTTTCCCTTGTGCATGGGCTTCTTTCTTTACATAGATATCACAGAAAGAATATGTTCATGTACAATTGCATATACATGTTTACATACTCACAGAATATGGGAGGCACAGTGAATCTCATTTCACGTTTCAGCCAATCTTTTAGTCTTTTTTTTTAACAAGTTAAACGACTCAATTGTTCGTAGGTTGTTGGGTATATCAGCAGTGTATTAACTCTTGGAATAGTTGTTGTTTTGACTTTAAAATGTATTTCATGTTTGTGCTGTATGCTCTCGTGTTTGTCTTTGTGATGATAGAGAACTAGTGATAGATAGTATAACTGACGGGCATCTAGAACTTTTGCTTCTGTGAGAGTAATATTTCAATTGGGTACCTATAGTCATTGAGGAGTATGATTTTTAATATCCATTTTTGTGACGCCTCTAATGGTTTTAGGTAAACGTCTGTAATACCCCCTCAGGTCTTTATTTCATGTCAAGTATTTCTCTGTAAACTTTGAACCTGTTGGCCATGCTCTTGAATTTTTTTGGTACATAAATCCGAATGGTAGTTCCATCTAAGGTGAGGTCTATCATAATTCCTAAATATTTAATATGGGAAGCTGAGGGGACTTTTATGAGGCTGTTATTGAATAGATAGATAGAGAGAGAGAGAGAGAGAAATATACTTTATTGTCCAAGAAAAAACCTTCTTATTGACAAAGCTTCTTAAAATCTAAATTGTATAACACTTTAAAAAATATAACACTTTAAAAAATACAGGCACAAGTGACAGAAAGCCTAAAAAAAAGAAAAATATACACAGAGACATAATTTAAAAGTAGGATCACATGTCGTATTAAAAATAAAAAATAAAATTTCAGTTTAGATAATACATATATGGAGGGTATATTATAAAGGTATATTAAAATAATAAAGGTATATTAAAATAATAATCACAACAGAGCTTCATTGTAGTATTCCTCGAGATTGTAATGAGCTTTTTGTTACAAGGGCTTCTTTAACAAGGTATCTGAACTTTATATAATTTCTTTCCTTTCTAATTTCGTAGGGTATGTGGTTGTATAGCTTTTACTTTCATAAATCAAAGAATCCTTAGTCAGACTTGATTTTGTAATGGGGTGCTGTACTTTATATTCAGCTGGTTGTCTGTTTTGAGTAATTTGCTTGTATACGGTGCTTTTAATGTAATGTATTTTTGTGAATCAGACAAACAGATTCCAAAATGAAAATACAAGTAACTGTGAGAATTTTTTCTCTCACGAACATTGGTTTACATGACTCACGTACACCCACCTTACATAGAAGTCTAATTGCTCGCTTTTGTAAAACAAAAACTGAGTGAAAGAGTTGTTGACTGCAATATCCCCAGAATGCAACACCATATCTCAAGTGAGACTCTATCAGTGAATGATAAACCATTTTTGTTGTAGATGAGCTTAGTTCATTCGATATAATTCGGAGTGCATAGCATCCTGATGCTAATTTTTTTGTCAATACTGAAATGTGATGGTCAAATTTTAGTTTATTATCAATATACATTCCTAAGAATTTTGTTTGGTTTTTATTTTCCAGGATATCTCCGTTCAATTGTAAATTTTCAATTTTAGAAGCGAAGGTGAGTAAATTTGTTTTTTTGATATTGAAGCACAAGAAGTTTGCGTCACACCATTGTTTCACAACCTCCAGATCCTTAGTAATAGTTTCTTTCATATCTAAAGCGTTTTTTCCATGCCAAAGAAGCGTGGTGTCGTCAGCAAAGATTGTAAACTTCCCTTTAATCGAGAGAGTAACTAAGTCATTTAAGTATAACAAAAAAAGGATTGGGCCCAGGACTGATCCTTGTGGCACACCCCATATGATATCTTTGGTGTGTGACAGTTTTCCATTTGAACTTACTAATTGTTTTCTATCGCTCAAGTAGGACCTAAACCAGTCATTACTCACTCCTTTAAAACCATAGCAGTGCAATTTTTGCAGGAGAAGTTCATGATTTACACAATCAAAGGCCTTGGAGAAGTCGCAGAACACTGCGGCTACGGCTTCCCCATTATTGAGATGAGTGTAAACATGTTCAAGGAAGGATAGATAGATAATTTATTTATTTCAGCAGAGTTATGGTCTGAGAAATACGTCACTGATTACAAAATCACAAAATGAATTACAAAACACAAATAAATAAATAAAATACTATACTAAAATACAGGCAAATTAAATATGAGAAATTACATATCTGTGGAAGAGAAGAAATCATCGATACAATAAGGCTCCATATTACATAAATAATTACGCAACGATCTCAACAAGCTTCTAGAGTCATCAAGTCTCTTTATTTCATTGGGAATATTATTGAAAAATTTAATAGCTTTATATAGTGGACCTTTCTCAAACACAGTTCTTGAATGTATAGGATAGTTATAGTCATTTCTGAACCGAGTACTGTGATCATGGGTAATTCTATAATTGTGAAAATACTCTTTGTGTTTCATTAAAATGTAATTGACTCCATAATAAAAACTGCAGGTACTGTCAGCATATTGTTTGCTCTAAAGATTCCCCTGCATGACCCATCATAGGCTATGCCAAAAATTATTCTTAAAACTTTTTTTTGACACTTGAAAATTTCAATCAATCCTGAGCAACTTCCCCAAGTTGCAATACCAAATTTAATTCTAGAGTAAAAATTTGCATAATAGACCGACAGCAGCACTGTTATATTCAGGTTTGGCTTCAATACTCGAATTGCATAAGTTATTGATGACAATTTGTTGCTTATCCTCTCCACCTGAGTTGTCCATGTCATGGTGTCATTGATGTGGACTCCCAAGAATCGAACCGAAGAACTACATTTTGTTTTTTGTCCGTTGATTTGTATGGTATCCGGTTTTTGTATGTTATTGATCGTCAGCAACATAGTCAGTTTCTTTTACTGTCTGCCACATGGCTTTCATTTTATTATCTGACTGAGCAATTTTGTTTTCATAATGTTGCTTTTTGGCTTCTTTCAAAAGATGGTTATACTTTGCCTTTGTTATGTTATAATTGTTTTTATACTTAAAATCAGAATTTGATAATGTTTGAAGAAGTACAAGTTGATCTTTCATGAATTTTAGCTCTTCCGATATGACCATAGTTTTTTCCCTCTTTTGACTTCTACTTTTAATTTTTGGAAAGTTTATATCAAAATAATAGAGAAAAATACGCAGAAAGCAGGAGTAGGACTCATCCATGTCCCTTTCATCATATACCTCTTCCCACGTTTCATGTCGAATCTGTTGGCAGAATTTGAAAACAGTCTCATTATTATATTCCCGTTTTTCCCTGTACGTACATTTTACAGTTTTTATTAAGTTACCTTCCAAAAGTTGCCCCAGATGATCAGAGAAACCGGTGGAAATAACAGTTCCGGATATTTTTCCTTTGAAATTTGTAATGATGTTATCTAGACACTTGCTAGTTGTAGGTGTTACTCTAGTTGCTTCTGAGATCGTTAACTCGGTACCAAAGCTGGTTAAAAGTTGTAAAAATTCTGTGCAATCGCTGTTTTCCTTCCTCAATGTGTCAATGTTAAAATCTCCAGCTATGAAGTATATTTGATTTTCTTTGTTTAAAATATTAAGAAGACAGTGCATTTTGTTTAAAAAGACCTTGACATCACTATTGGGAGTCCTATATACACACACAGTTATAAAATTGAGAGTTTTTGCTCTACATTTAACACTAGAACACTCAAAAACTTTTTCCTCTGATAGAGCGTTGACCTCTTGAAAAGAATTACTATATAGCTCCTTCGAGACATATATGGCTGAGCCACCATGTGCCCCTTCCCCTCTGCAGTAACTGGAAACAAGGGCGTAATTTGGAATATTAAAAAGTTTGATATGTTGCTCTGATTGCCAGTGCTCCGTTAGGCATATAACCAAGCATTTCGTATTGTCGGCTACTTGCTGTACCATGTTTATGCAATTTCCTATTGATTGCACATTTGGTGGAATATGATATTTTAAAATGGATTTTTTTTCACTCTACCTGGTTTAGTTGTTCCTTTTTCACTAAGCTTGTTAAGTTGTTTGGTTTCCTTCGATTCTAAGGATCCTCCTGATTTCGGGTTGTCAACTTTCGCTTCTATAAAAAATTGGACACTAGAGCTCCTTTTGGCCAGACCTCGCCCTTCCATACTACTTCCATACTAGTTGGCTGTATGTTGGAAGGGTATCGCAGTAATATGTAAGGGGTAGGGAAAAGGTTTTTTGAAAGTTTATGGTGAGTAGTCGGGTTTTGAAAAAAGGTTATTACGTTTGTGAAGTCTTTTTCAACTTTATTTTTCAGAGTTTGCCAGGATGTGTCTTCATAGAAGATCGCAGTATCATCAGCAAAACTGGTGATGCTGCCTCGTGTTGTTTTGAATAGCTCATTGATGTATAAGTCATCGAATATGTCAGTTGTCGATGTTGAAATTTTGTTTGCTAGCCTAGATTGTAATGAATTAAATCAAATTACAAGTCTTTCTGTTGAGAAAATTTGTGAATTGGCAGCATGTTATGTAAGAAATTTAAACTTATTCGTAATTACAATTTATAGATCACCTGCAACCAACAATATTGAACAATTTTTAAAAATATTATCAAAAGCACTTGAATATGTCGAATTCTACATTAAGAATACTACAAAAAAAGTCCTTTGTGCTGGAGACTTCAATGTAAATTTCTTAGACAATAGAGATAACAGGAAAGACAAAATTAAACAAATATTCCTAACTTTTGGTATGAAACAGGTTGTTTATGAGAATACCAGAGTACAAAACAATAAAGGTAGTTGCCTGGACAATTATTTTGTCAACTTCGAATATTCTACGATATCCACTCTAGAACTAGGTTTGTCTGATCATAATGGCCAATTATTAAGTTTCTCCAGGGATTTCCAACTCACTGTACATCCTACTAGCAATAAAAGTTACACTCAGGATAAAACTGACACATTTCTAAATTATTTAAGTAAGGAAAATTGGGTGGAAGTATACGATTCCACATCGGCCCAAGACAAATACATTAATTTTCATAATACATTCTTATATTATCACGATATATCTTTTTCAGTACCCCCTAGTAATAAGAAATATAAAACAAAGAATTGGATCACAGATGAAGTGATAACAGCTAAAAATAATCTTCTTTTTCTTCATACATTCTCTAAACAACATCCAACTATAGAAAATAAAAAAATGTACACAGATTTCAAAAAAACATACAATCGAATGTTATTATCTGCCAAAAAATGCTTACAATGACGTATTATTACAAGAATCAGAAGATTATAATAAAAAGGTATGGCAAATTATTAATCGTGAAACAGGAAGGAAAAAAAAGATAGTTCAGCCTACTGACTTGTCAGTAGATGACCTAAATGATCATTTTGTAAGTAATGCGACAAGAGCTGTTCTAGAATTGGACAAAACTGATATTAGTGCCGAATCCTTATTGGATAATCTGAAAAGGAATTTCATCAATTCTTTGTTTTTCATACCAACTACACCTGATGATATCAGAGTACTCATTATGGGACTTAAGAATAAAAATACTGAAGACATATATGGAATATCTACGTTTGTTTTGAAAAAATGTGTGAATTTTGTAATGGATCCATTATGTAATATAACAAACAGTTGTCTAGAACAAGGCAATTTTCCTTCAGAATTAAAAATTGCAAAGGTACTACCCGCTTATAAAAAAGGAGTTCTATCTATAATAAATAATTTTAGACAAATATCCATACTGCCAGTATTTTCTAAAATCTTGGAGAAAAAGATGTATAATAACTTAACATCCTATCTAGATAGGAGTCTCGACTGCCAATGCCATAATGTCTCTTACCTAATTTATTGAAGAAAGTTTTGAGAAAAACAAACACTGTCTGGGTATCTTCACTGATCTTACATGTGCCTTCAATTCAATCAATCATTCAACTTTGCTAAACAAAATGAGCTATTATGGCATTCGTGTAACCTGTCAACAAATGTTCACTTCGTATTTGACCAACCGAACCCTGCGAGTGGAGTGCCAAAATAATAAAAGTAAATTCCTACAAATTGAAAGGGAAGTACCTCAAGGTTCAATTTTGGGACCTCTGCTGAAACAAACATTTTGTGACAAATAGGTAGAAAAGAAAAAGTATGAGTTTTTCTAAAGAAGTAAAAATTTTTTATTCAGGGTAAATCTGGTTTTCTATTGTCTTTGACGTTTGGTAATATAGTCAAGTTTTGTTTTTGGTTGGACTTGTTCAACTTTTTATATAGATATATTTATTTATCACTGTTTTGTACCACTTTTGCCTATTTTACTTCAATCTATGTATTAACTTTATTGAAGCGTTTCATTTGAGAAGATGGTCAAGGGACTAGTCATACTAAGCCCAAAAAGGGGCCTTGATGGGGGAAAAACTTCGATACTGGGTATCTCTTTGATTCAAAGCTTTTATCCGCCGAATTACAACACAAACGTTGTTTTGACGTTTGGGACCGAAAAACTTAAACTGTCGAACTTTGTAAACACCCATTTTATCAAAGCGGTAAATGCGGATAAGTGACACTATACGATTCCATGGCGCTGCACGTTACTAGAGGAAAAAAAGTTATTCAAAAAAGACCTTGCATATTAAGCCTTCCTACATTTGTCTAGTATAGAAACACTCAATCAAAATTGGTGTTATTTGTCGAAAAATCGAATTTTTCTTCTATGCCCTGGTGAGAACAGCTGCCCTTATAATATGTAAATACTATATGTAAGAAAAATTCATTTTTTCGGAAAACAGAGTGAGACTATACTTTACAAGAGGAGTTTACATAATATAAGTAAGTGTGGGAAATTTTATTATTTAAACTAATCGGTCTTATGAACTGGTTTCAATTGCATTCAGATTGAGATAGATAATTTTTAGCGCAAGTAAACAAACTACGAGGCAACTCGTAGTTGGCGACCTAGGAATGCCAACTAGGAGTGGCCTCAACAATTACTAGATATTGTAAATGCCAAATTCACATTATGAGCTAATTGTTGAGAATAGATCCCTGAGGAGAATCCATCTGAGACTAAAAGATTTACTTTTGTCAGTAGAGAACATATCTGTTAAATAAACACCTTACTTATTGGAAGTTCACAGGAAAAATTTGGTCCAATTTCCATTCCAGGTTTTTCCTCGCATATTTCAGGTTTGACATCGTCATAAACGATATCAATGTCATCCTCTGTTTTAAATTCGGCATTATTTGTCCACAGATCATCAATATGCTCACTGTGATTTTCATCTTCATCCTTTAATATGACATTATCGAACTGGTTGAGTTTGGGTATTGCCAAATCATCTGCAAGATTATTAGAATTTGTATTTTCCCAGAAATCTGAAATTAATGTTCAAACTGTAATTTTCTTTAAATTCACCATCACAGGTGACAATAAAGAGAGCTGAAATTTGAATAAAGCTACAAAGGGAAAATAATGGAAACTCAAATTCAACCACAGTGTTTCTGAAAACTGCATCAGCATAAAAATTGTAAGAGCAGTAAAATACAAAATTGTAACACCCTGTATGGTGTTATTGATTTTTAGTTTGGTCCCATGGTAAGCTGTTTATTTTTTTTTGTGGTTTTTGAAGATATGACTCAACTTCAGATAAGAACTTGGAAAAAATTGATAGATGAATTGGAAAATAGGAAGAGAGCAGGAGAAAATGTTGTTATGAGATATATCAGTGGTGTTGGAAGGGTATCGCTGTAACATGTAAAGGGTAGGGAAACGGTTTTCTGAAAGTTCATGGTGAGTAGTCGGTTTTGAAAAAAGTTTATTACGTTTGTGAAGTCTTTTTCAACTTTATTTTTTAGAGTTTGCCAGGATGTGTCTTCATAGAAGATCGCAGTATCATCAGCAAAACTCGTGATGCTCATTGATGTATAAGTCTTCGAATATGTCTGTTGTCGAAATTTTGTTTGCTAGCCTGTGCGGGTGGCTAAAATGTGTAGAATCACGAAATTTCGGGCAAGTGTCTAAGAAGAAACAGTAAGAGGGAAATGGGGAAGATATTTGGAATTTGGAGGCTACACCAGATATGGAACGAGTGGTATTTCATGGTCACACTTAGAGAAAAATTTGAACTTAACATTAATGCGAAGCTTAGTGTAGTTTTAGAAGGGGGAACTCTAGCATTTTTGCATACTTTGAATATGAGGGAAAAGGGGATGAAGATTTTATAGCGCTTGAAATAAATACAGTGTTTTGAAATTCCCATAAAGAACGGACTATTTTAAATATTTGTAGATCGAGTAGCTTATTGGCCAAAATAGGGGTTTTTAATGAGTTTCTACGAGAAACAAACATTTTGTGAAAAATAGGTAGAAAAGAAAAAGTTAATGAGTTTTTCTGAAAAGGTATTTTTTTTTACTCAAGGTAAATCTGGTTTTGTATTGACTTCGACGTTTGGTAATATAGTCAAGTTTTGTTTTTGGTTGGACTTGTTCAGCATTTTATATAGAGATATTTATTTATCACTGCTTTGGACCACATTTGCCTATTTTATTTCAATATACGTATTAACATTATTGAAGCATTTCATTTGAGAAGATGGTTAAGGGACAAGTCATACTAAGCCCAAAAAGGGGCCTAGATGGGGTAGTCCTAGTAGAAAAATTCTATAAGGGGTGGTTCAATTGGGGAGAGAAGTTCCGGTTAATTTTGTGAAAGACAGTTTAGGGAGAAATTGTTATTAAGCTAGAAAAAGGAAATATTTTATCAGAAAAAAAGTTATTCCAGATAGCAATAAAAAAAAGTTTATTTTACTAGTTGAAAAGAAGTTATTCAAAAAAGACCTCGCATATTAGGCCTTACTACATTTGTCTAGTATAGAAACACTCTATCAAAATTGGTGTTATGTGTCGAAAAATCTAATTTTTTTTCCTATACCCTGGTGAGAGCAGTTGCCCTTATAATATGTAAATACTATATTAAGAAACATTCATTTTTTCGGAAAAGAGAGTGACTATACTTTACTAGAGGAGTTGAGATAGTATAAGTAAGTATGGAAAATTTTAATATGTTATTTAATCGGCCGTATTGTTGGTTTCAATTGCATTCAGATTGAGAGAGGTCATTTTTAGAAGAAATTAAGAAAGCTCTTATATATTTTCCTTTTAAAAATGGAGAACGGTCAAAAGACCTGTTACTCGTTTCAACTGGTGATAGCTTCGAGAAAGTTATGAAAAGATACATTTCTTGTTAGGTAAAGTTAAAGATATTATAATTTTTTTTTATAAAAACAAAGAATGGTCAAAAGGCCATTTCTTTGTTACAAAATTACTCAGTTACTGAAAAAAATTAAATATCTATACAGTCGTCAATATGGCTTTGTCAAATCATGTGATATGGTCAGCAGTATTGGTTGTTGTAACAAATTTCCAGCTGAAATCATATTCCAGTTGAATATGTAGGCTTGTACCACTTGATTCAAAGAAGAAATTTGATACTGTTGATTATGAAATCCTATGGGGAATTTTGAATCACATTGGAATCAGAGGACAAATACATTTCGAAAAATATTTGAATGAAAATTATTTGTGTATAAGGAGGAAAAATCAAGTCAAAGTAAATCAATATCATGTGTCTATAAAACATGTTATCTCGTAAAAAACATATTTATTATATTATTGAACAATTATATTTAAAATTATTAATGATACAAAGTGATTTCAATATGCTTCACATGAATTGACCTTCATTCATGTATACAAGAGAACTTTCCAGTTCCTATAAAATTCGTTTGAAATATATAAGATATTCGACTTGTTTTGGTATTATATATTGATCAGAAAATATTTTGGTCCATACATATTGAAATCTCAAGTGCCCAAAGATGAAGAAATACATCGGAGTTTATTACACTTCCAAATGATTGTTTTTACACATAATGGAGAAGCAAATCCATACACTCTAATGAAAACAAATTCATTAGTTCCCCATAGTATTCTCCAATGTTTTATCGAACAAATACTTTTGTTCATCCTTTTAATTATCATATTCATGAATGAGTTCCGTATCACCTACGATTCAATACATATGGCTAAATTTGTCTTCGTGAAATCCATTACCATATATGCCTTTTTTCTTCAAATAGTTGATATATCAAACTATTTAGAACTCTGCGGTTATTTCAACTTTCCCAACTAAAACTATTCATTTTAGAAGCTGTGACAGACAATCAAACGACAGAAATAAGCATTGTATTTAAAATATATTTTTCTTGGGAAAATGTCTTTGAAGCTATGAAATGTCCTTAGACTAAACTCTTATTGCTCTGGCATCGAGATCAGCAAATTTTCATTTAAATTATTGTTAATTGAGAGTGAACAGCACAATAAAATTTTGATATTGCAGCCTTCTAAACACTTTTTTCGAGAATCTAACTGCAAACTTACAAAACTTCTTAAAGGAAACTCACGTGTCAGAAATGGCTTCGATTCTCCATTAAACGATTTGGTCTCGATTGGCTCTTCCTTTATTACTTCTCCATTCAAAATATCATGAATGGCATGAAAGAGAGTCCCACTCCCGATTTGTTCATTTTCACCTTCCTCAATATCCATTATTGATAGTTGTGCTTCTTCTTCTTCTTCTTTTTCCTTTTTTGGTTTTCTGACTCCTTATGGTGTCAATTCCACCAGATCAGGTGTTCTTCTGTTTGACGTGGAGGATTATTGGGAGGGATCATAGAAATGTAATTATAATATACTGACATATTATAATTACATTTCTATGGGAGGGATATAGTTATTTTCTATTAGTAATGGGAGATAGAAGTTATGACATCTATGGATATTAGGTATTGTAATTTCTCAAATTCCCTTCATCACGCTATAACACATACATTGAAAGAAAGCCCTTTGTTAATGAGGGGATTTTCATGAGTCCAATCAGTTAAATTCTTCATATTTTAATTTTACTCTTTTCGAAAAATTTGTTGAGTATATCTAATATTTTATAGTTCAAGTCTCTTAGCAAAATTTGATTTGAAAAGGGGGAAGTTAAACCTATATTGATAAGATTATAATATAAAGTGTCTATGTTTTGTTTATTGTTTTCACATTCAAATAGGATGTGGTTTATATCTCCCACTTTCCCACAGTCGCAAAGGTTGCTGTCGACCACTCTGATTCTATACAGATGAGAAGGAATACAACAATGACCTATTCTTATTCTCATAATAGATGTAAACGTCTTTCGGGGAAGCGATTGGCATGTATAAAACCAAGGTTTTTTTTGGATATTGGGTTGTAAGTCCTTTAATCGGGAACCTTTATATATTGAAGTTTGATCCCAAAATAGTTGAAATTTAGTTCTGGATATTTCTTTATTATATGAGATTAAATCCATATTTTGGATTTTTTCCAATTTATAGGGAATAGTTGCATTTTTCGCGAGTTGATCTGCTTTCTCATTTCCCTCGATATTACTGTGTCCAGGGATCCAGCATAATTTAATGTTGAAGTTATTTTTTAGATGTTCCATCCATAACTCCTTAATTTTGAGGAACCAGATATTGTTGTTTGTTTTTTGTTTGTTATTTTGTAAACCTATAACCGCGCTTTTTGAGTCGGTAAGTATTATATAATTATCCGGTTCATTATTTATTAGAAGAAGTGCAAAAAAAATTGCAGTAAGTTCTGCAGTCAGGATGCTAGAATTAGGGTGGATTACTCCACTTTTTGCACAATTTTTGTGGGGGATGAATATTCCAAATGCTGTTTTGTCCTTTGTTTTAGATCCATCCGTGTAGATCTTTTTATAAGATGGCCATTTATTATTAACAATTTCCAAGAAGTTTGAATTCAAGTTTATGCCTATTACATCTGATTTTCCTATTCCGATATTAGAATAAGATTCGTAAGTACCATGGAAGATTTCTAAAGGGAATTTAAATATAGGGTTATAGGGGAATGACAAGATTTGGCTAAAGGGGGGGAGCAGAGATTCTCGTATGGATTTGTAAAGAATACTTGATCTCATATTATTTAGGTTAGAGTTTGAGATACTTTCTTCATATTTGCGCATTTTAATAATAATGGGGTTTGATTGAATAGCAAGCTGCTTAAGAATGAATCTAAGAGTATTCGTGTTTTGTTGTAATTCTATTGGGAGTTGGTTTGCCTCAACTAATATAGCATTTGTGGGTGTTGAATTCATCAGGCCCAGGCAGATTCTGAGGGATTTAAACTGTAAACTGGATAATTTCCTGATATTATATTTGCTAGTATTCCCATATATAATCAAGCAGTACTCAATTCTTGAAGCAATCATTGAGACATGCATGTTAGTCATTATCTTAGGATCGGCACCCCAGCTGACTTTTGCCAGGTATTTTAGAATATTCAGGATCTTCAAACATTTCTTTAATATTTCACTGACGTGACTTTTCCATGTCATTTTCCTAGCGAAAATTAATCCTAGCATTTTGTGTTGTTCAACTTGAATAATTAACTGATTTGAGATTTTGATATTTAAGTTTTCCTGATGGTGAGAGTTAGAGAAAATCATGCTTTTAGTTTTTTGAGTTGATATTGTCAGACCATGCATTTCCGGCCAATTTTCCAGAGATGTTATTGCTCTTTCAATTTGATGTTTTGCAATAAGAGGATTTTTGTGATCTTTGTACATAGTAATATCATCGGCATACTGTATATACTTGCAATGAGGAGATATGGCATCCCAAATGGTAACTGTATAAAGGTTAAATAATAAAGGGCTGAGGACCGCCCCCTGTAATATTCCTCTGAAACTTTTACTAGGACCCCATAATTTGCCTTTTTTGTCTTTGATATATATATATCTTTTTCTTTAATTAACTCAAAGATAATCTTAACTACATTTTTATTAATACCTAGATCTATTAAATTTGAAATTAGGATGTCTGGAATTACATTATCATATGCTGAAAGGATGTCTAAAAAGACTGCAACTGTTTTATTTTTTTTAATTTTACAATTTTGTAGATCTAAATAGAAGTCAAAAAGTGCCTCTGTGGTCCCTTTTCCCTTCCTAAATCCGTATTGATTATATGGAAGTACATACGTTGTTATGCTCTACCCACCATTCTAAACGATATTTTATGAGTAACTCAAAGGTTTTCTTCAGACATGATGTCAATGCAATAGACCTATAATTGTTAGTATCATTTGGATCTTTACATGGTTTTAAAATCGGTATCAACACGATTTCATTCCAATCTTTAGGAGAGCTAATTCTATTCATCCAAATGTCATTAAAAAAATTTACTAGCCATTTGAATGCCTGATTAGGAAGATTTTCGATCATTTTATATGTAATTTCATCTTTTCCAGGAGCTGTGCCCTTCTTGTTTTTAATGACATCTCTAACCTCTTTTTCGGTAAATATATAATGGATATCCTTATTACGTTCAATATTTTCAAAAAATATAGGAGGACCCTGTACATCATTTGGGCAAAATTTGTCAAGTAATGATTCACAAAAAGTTTTGTTATCTAGATTATTGTGACAGGTGTTATTTTGTGTATTATAGGGCCTAGAAAAACTTTTTATTTTTTTCCACACCATTGAGATGTCAGATTCCCTGGATAGCGTCTCTGAAAAATCTTGAAATGACTTTTTTTTCTTTTTTTTAAAGATTCTCCTAGACCTAGCCATTTCTTTTTTAATTTCTATGAAATTCCTCTCGTCTGAAATATCTTTGAATTTCCTGAAGGCTTCTTTCCTTTTTTTTATAGCTTCTAAGCATTCATCATCCCACCAGGGAGGTTTTGTTAAGTACTTGTTGTTTTTCCTAACTATGGCTGGGGCACTTTGAGAAAGGCTCCATTTCATTGCCTGTATGAGATCGTGGTATGAGGTGATCACTATATTGTCTAAAAGTTCATGATATTTTGTCCAATCTGTTTTTTTATAATTATATAGATTTTGCTCTACCTGATCCTCGAGATCTTGTTGATTCGGTGTGTAGTTATTGTTTAATATTTCCGCGACAATTGGGAAGTGATCCGACCCGAAAGAGTCATCTAGAGTTTTGCAAACAGAAAAGTCGCTAAGTAAATTGGGGGATGATATTATAAGGTCAATTACACTTTTAGAATACAGTGCTAAAACGGTGGGTTGGAGATCATTGTTTACTACAAAGTATCCCTCATCCACCAGGATATTTAGTTCAATCCCTCCTCTATTATTGATTGAGTTTCCCCAATTTTTATGGTGACAATTGAAGTCTCCGCATATTATATATTTCAAGTTATTTGTAAAGTTTTTCCAAAAATGTGCGTCCACAATAATATCTGGAGGGATATATATAGAGTAAATGTCTATATTATGTACTTTTATTCCCACTATATTTACTCTATCTGGTATTGGAAAATTAAGATTTAATCTATAAAAGTTAATATTTTTTTTAACGAGAATCCCTGATCCTCCCCTGCCATCGTCCCTATCATGAGTGTAGAAATTGTATCCTTTAATTATATTATTGGAATTAGGTTTAATCCAGGTTTCTGTAAGACATACTATGTCTGGGTTTGTATCTTCAATAAGGTTATATAAGTTCGCTTTATTTGAATGAAAGCTTCTCATATTCCAATTAATTAATTTCAGGTTCGCCATAAGGAGGCTTCTTCGTCCGAAAATACAATAGTTTGATCTTTATTACACAATGGAAGGAATTCCTTAATTAATTCAAGAAAGATTTCTGGGAATTTGGAGGAAATTTTACCAATATCCTCTCTAATTTTTTGTCTGATATATTGATCAGGGGGGGGGATGGCCTAGGGAATAATTATGGGGGGTGGGCACTGAAGGTGTCACCCTGATTTGTCCTTCTGGATAGATAAGACATTCTTTATGTTTATCGTCATAACCTCTTTTGGAGGTCCTAAGTTCTTTTCTAAGTTGAGGAGGGTTTTCTTTGTTGTATTTTACCATTTTGTTATATCCTTGAGGGATTATTGGCCGCAGAGGAGTTCTTTCATTTTGTAGAGGGAATATTATCTTATCATTTTCAGGAAGTTCTGGATAATTAATTATATTGAAACTGTAGTTATTGTGTGATTCTTTAGGGGAAGGGGGCCTTATGGATGGAATAAGTTTTGACGCTTCAAAAAATGAGAGGTTTTTTTCTCCCATCAATTGTTTAATTGATTTTTGTCTATGAAATTCTGGACAAACTCTTTTTGTAAAGGATACATTTGGTTCATTGGTCAGATGATCTTCTCCGCAGAAAAGGCAAGACATACTGTTTGACTTACAGGATTCTCTATCATGATCCCCTGCACATTTTGGGCATCTAATTTTACCTTTGCATAAATTTTTAGTGTGGCCATATCTTAAACAGTTATGGCACTGAATGACGGGAGAATAATAATTTTGTGTAGTGAAAGAGCATGAATACATATAAACTTTAGCTGGAGGGATTTTGCCACGAAATGTGACTAAAATCACTGGTATGTCCCTAAATTGAATATTTTCATCTTCTGAATTATTAATTTTTTTTTTAAGTCTTCTGACATGTAGAATTTTTTTGTTATCAAGAGTTTTGAGGTTGTCCAGAATTTCTTCTTCCGACAGGGATATATCTATATCTTTGATTATAGCTTTAGATGTGATGAAATTGTTTGGGATAGATGCCCTAAACTTATTAGATGATAAGAAATGATTATCCTCTAGTAATTTATTGGCCTCCTGAATTTTCTTAAATGTTATCATTAGTCTGTTTTTCCCTCTCCTTTCAATATCACTTGGATTGTATTGTGTATTTTTATGGAATATTTTTCCAACAGCTAAGTTGGAAAGGTACCCTATATTTTTATCTTCAGATTCAATATAGATTCTAGTCCGTATTCTCATATCTATTTTCTGTTACATTGTTAATTAAATGCATCTTATCCTGTTTATCACTAGTATCCATCTTTTGAGGATGTAGTATGTTTGATTCATATGTTTTATCTTTATTCCACTCATTTGAGTCCTTGTTATCAAGTGATTTGTTTGGTTTTTTATTATTTATCGGCTCTGCTTTTTTTAGAACCAGGTCGGATAGTATGTTTACTTTTTTTGAAATTTTGACCTTTAAGTCGTTTTCAGGATTTATTAAAAAACCTTCCGCAACTGCGTCGTTAAATTCTGTGGCAAATTCTTCATTTATATTAGTATGAGATATTAATTGTTCACATGTTAAATCATTATATTCTACTTTTTCTGCAAAAAGAATCAGACTGTCAACAGCAGCCCTTGTCGATGGTGACCTATTTATTAGATCTTTGTATTCATTTACTAACGGTTTATCAAGAGATTTTCCCCCGGGGCCTCCGGGGGATTGGTCCCCCATTTCAAATCTACCTTAAATTGCTAATTTATATCCCAGATTAAAGTGAAAAAAACTAATGGAAAAAATTAAAAATTGACACTTAAATCGAAGTATAAACAAACGAGTCTAGAGCACTTGTTTTATCTATTAGCTCATAAAAATCCCTTGTGAAATACACTACAGGACACCCACTTACTTGAGGATTATTTTCTCTAGGAAAATTAGGATAACTGATCGGATGTTGGAGCACGTCTATCTTCTCATACGTCTGAACAGCCAGTGCTGATAGTTGTGCTTCATATATTTACAGTATCCTGAAACCATTTTGGAATTTTCATTGTCATGTCATATGTCATCATGTCATAGACTCATAGACATAATAATAAGGACTGGTTGTGAGAAAGATACCATCGATATCAGAATACTTGTGAAAAAGGACAGAATGAGTTCAGGAAAAACATTAGTTTCGTATATTGTTTCATGATATCGAATATAAATTTAATTACGAATATTTTTTTTTTTTTTCAGTCCTGAAAACTTTGGAAGAGAAATAAAAACATTTTTATTCAGATGCAGGCTTAATGGAATTATTTTTTTTCTGAAAGATATCATGAAAATTCAAAGTTTATTCTAAGTAAATATGTTATACATTTATAGGTGGTCATAATATGTTCATAGTACAATTTTTACAAGTAATGCACCTAGGTGAGTTAACACCTGTTTGTGCAATAATCCCAAGTCTTTTATAAATTGTAGAAAGTAGAAATTTTTAAAATTATTATTGATACGTAATGAAGAAAACTTAGGAGTTGAAAAAGAAAATGGTAATAATATAATATAAATAGTAATTATATTTATAACAGAAAATGGTAATAATATAATATAAATAGTAATTATAACAGAAAATAGTAATAATAATATGGTAATAATACTAATGATATAAATGGTAATCATGACAGAAAATATGTAGTATATTCAAATTATGTTAAATTAATTAATAATATTTTTTTTTTCACATCATCTTAAGTATGTTATCCCTTTTTAGATAAATAAAGTATTTGTTAACAAAATGTTTATATTTGGTTTTCTCTTTAATTTGTCGCATAAAGTTCCTCATTGTGATTCCTTGAACTTTTTCAAACCCATCGCATCCAAAGTAGTCAGTATTTCCCTTGAAAAAAAAATAAATTAATTTTTACAATGATTCACCCATCTCAAGCGAAATATGTGACCATATAACAATATAGTACCATTCCTCGGCTTGACAGGACAGATGTCAAAGTTTTTCGAGTAGTGAATATTAGCTGTCTAGTTTATGGTCGACCACACGACCACTGTTAAATATAGATAGATCAATATCATCGCCATCGACTGACGTTTCAAGGTTCTATTCATGCGCAAATCGATGCCCTCATTCGAAAACTGCTCGGGTGTAGTAGTGGTGTAATTCCAACCAGTTGCGTGTAAAAACGCGTAATTTGACTATTGGAGTAGTGTAACTTGAAAGTCTGGTGTTGACAACACTGCCCCTATAGGCCTTTTCACGACTCGTTACGCGCAAGCGCATTTGCCATGGTAAAAATGCGGGTAATATGAAAATTTGTGAATCAGTAAATACACAGGTTAATTACCCTTATTATCAGTGCAATTAAATGAAAAATTTATTGAATGTGCTTCATTAGTACGTACAACAGTTGGAACACTTAATTGTATCCAACTAAGACTAAGGTTGAAATTCAGAAGTTGTAGAAAGGTTAGGATAACGATGACACACACACGTATAAAGTGTTCGAAAAGTTCAGAGCATGCTACACGATGCCGTATTTAGCGTAGCATGTATGATCTAAGGAAATTATTCTTGAGTTAGAAGCAACTAGCGGTGAAAGTTTGACCGGTGTGAAGTAACGACGCATACGTCGTTGGGAGTGCGTTATTGAATGAGATGAAAAAATTGGCGTTTTAAGTTTATAATTATGAAAAATATTCAGTTGCTGTGCTTTCTAGTGGGTAATCTTTATGTGCAAATCGAAATATTTAAAAAAGGGGCATATGCGCGTTCCCTATTCAGCATGGTATCATGGAAGCTTCGGACTGGTGGGGAAAGTAGCAAAGAACAATTGGCAGCACTGGACCTGGAGACTTTTTTTTTCAAGGCAATGTGCTTGTGAACATCCATCATAGACATTGAAACTGATGGACTGGACATCACGTAACTTTAACACACAATTCCTTACGGACTATATAAGAGAGAGAAATGTGAAGGATAGAAATAAGTCAAGGCAAAAGTTACAGATTGGCTATGGCATTACTTTGGAAAAACCTATTTTTTGTTTTTTTTCAAAGGAAATATTGACTACTTTGGATGAGATGAGTTTTGAAAAAGTTCAAGGAATCACAGTGAGGAACTTTATGCGACATATTTTCATGATATCTTTCAGAAACAAAAGAATTCCATTAAGCCGCTATCTGAATTAAAATGTTTTTTATTTCTCTTCCAAAGTTTTCGAGACCGAAAAAAATATTCCTAATTGAATTTATATTCGACATCATGAAACAATATACGAAACCAATGTTTTGCCTGAACTCATTCTGTCCTTTTTCACAAGTATTCTGATATCGATGGTATCTTTCTCACAACCAGTCCATATTGAAAAGGGAAACATTCTCAATTGAATATTGATGACATATGACATGACGACATGACATCCATTGAAAATTCCAAAATGGCTTCAGGATACTGTAAATATGAAGCACAACTATCAATAATGGATATTGAGGAAGGTGAAAATAAACAAATCGGGAGTGGGACTCACTTTCATGCCATTTATGATATTTTGAATGGAGAAGTAATAAAGGAAGAGCCAATCGAGACCAAATCGTTGAATGAAGAATCGAAGCCATTTCTGACACGTGAGTTTCCTTTTAAGAAGTTTTGTAAGTTTGCAGTTAGATTCTTGAAAAAAAGGTTTGGAAGGCTGCAATATAAAATTTTTATTGTGCTGTTCACACTCAATTCAACAATAATTTGAAATGAAAATTTGCTGATCTCGATGCCAGAGCAATAGGAGTTATAGTCTGAGGACATTTCATAGCTTCAAAGGCATTTTCCCAAGAAAAATATATTTTAAATACAATGCTTATTTACTGTCTGATTGTCTGTCACAAGCTTCTAAAATGAATAGTTTTAGTTGGGAAGTTGAAATAACCGCAGAGTTCTAGAATAGTTTGATATATCAACTATTTGAAAAAAAAAACATGGTAATGGATTTCAAGAAGACAAATTTAGCCATATGTATTGAATCGTAGGTGATTTGGAACTCATTCATGAATATGATAATTAAAAGGATGAACAAAAGTATTTGTTTGATAACTATGGGGACTAATGAATTGGCTTTTCATTGAGAGTGTATGGATTTGACGGAATTTTCGGCTTCTCCATTATGTGTAAAAACAATAATTTGGAAGTGTAATAAACTCCGATGTATTTCTTCATCTTTGGGCACTTGAGATTTCAATATGTATGGACCAAAATATTTTCTGATCAATATATAATACCAAAACTAGTATATTAGTCGAATATCTTATATAATTTCAAAAATTTTGGAAATTTAAATTTTTTACGAGTACATGTTTTATATACTGATTTTTCCTCCTTATACACAAATAATTTTCATTCAAATATTTTTCGAAATGTATTTGTCCTCTGATTCCAATGTGATTCAAAATACCCCATAGTATTTCAAAATCAACAGTATCAAATTCCTTCTTTGAATCAAGTGGTACAAGCCTACATATTTAACTGGAATATGATTCCAGCTGGAAATTTGCACAACAACCAATACTGCTGACCATATCACATCCATATCTTCTAAAAATTATCTATCTCAATCTGGATGCAATTGAAACCAGTTCATACGGCCGATTAAATAACATAATAAAATTTCCCATTCTTACTTATATTATCTCAACTCCTCTTGTAAAGTATAGTCACACTCTCTTTTCCGAAAAAATTAATGTTTCTTACATATAATCATATATTCAAGATTATATGGATATGTTGAGAATAGTATAACGCCTCAGCAATATGGATTTGTTACCAAAAGATCTGTACAATACAAATTTATTCAGCTTTGTTTGTACAGGGTATGAAACACTTGAGAGTAAATCACAAATCGATGTAATATTTACTGATTTTAAAAAGGCTTTTGACAAAGTTGATCACAGTGTACTATTAACAAAGTTGAATGAGTTTGGACTCTCTGATAGCACACTCAAAATGTTTGGAAGTTACCTTGAAAATAGACTTTTAGTAGTCAAACATAATTGAAATACCTCAGGGAAATATGAAGGTAATTCTGGAGTACCACAGGGTTCCAATTTGGGACCCTTACTCTTTGTTATGTTTATCAATGATTTGCCCTCAGGTCTCAAGTTCTCGAGCTGTTCATTATTTGCAGATGATCTCAAATGTTTAAAAAAAAATAGAAACTATCAGGGATAGTGTTATGTTGCAGAAGGACTTACAATATATTTGCGAGTGGAGTTGTAAAAATAAACTATTCTTCAATCTGAATTAAATGCAGTGTTATGAGAATCACAAAGTTAAGAGAGCCGATAATATTTGATTACATGATGCAAGGAGAGGGGTTGCAGAGCGTTAGGGAAATGAGAGACCTGGGTATTGCATATGATGATAGACTATCCTTTTCAAACCATGTAAAAAATATAATTAAATCAGCAAACCGTATGTTAAGCTTCATAGTAAGACAAACATAAAATGTTTCCAATATAGAAAGAAGCTTTTGTACTACACTCTAGTCAGATCGAAACTTGAATTCAAAACAAATTCTTGAGATTCTGTACTACAAAAAATATCGTATCTATCCTGACTGCAGAATAGTTAGAACAATGCAATTGAGAAATGAGTTTAGAATATTGCCTCTGGACAATAGAAGAAACCAAAATATATTAATATTGCCATACAAAATACTGAATCATAAAGTCAACTCTCCTGAACTCCTTTCACGGATCAGATTTAATGTACCTGCAAGAAGAATGAGAAATTCTCTTATGTTCAATGTACCCCTAGTTTGCACTACTGTAAGGTCCCCGCTTATAATCATGTTGCGACTAGCCAATACATTCAACTTATTGCTTGATATAGATTGGACAGTTTCATTGAATGCTTTCAAAGAGATCGTTACACAGTATATCAGAAACTTCAATTAATCTCATGTATTAGACTGTAAGCCATACAATTCGCATGTAAATTCATATTTCAAATCTGTTTATTCATGTAATAAGGCCTTGTAGGCCTGTTTGAATAATAAATTAAATGATAAATAAATATAGTATTTACATATTATAAGGGCAGCTGCTCTCACCAGGTATATGAAGAAAACTTAGATTTTTCGACACATAACACCAATTTTGATAGAGTGTTTCTATAATAGACAAATGTAGTAAGGTTTAATATGCGAGGTCTTTTTTGAATAACTTCTTTTCAACTAGTAAAATAAACTTTTTCTATTACTATCTGGAATAACTTTTCTTCTGATAAAATATTAACATTGACATGTATCTTTATTCTGGAAAGTGTATGTTTAATCCACAAAAAAATTTACAATAATATCCAATATCTGTCAACTTACACAAGACGAGGAGTGATAACTTCACAGTATCCCTACCAATTCCCAGAAGCTCCTTGGTAAAGTGGCCAATAATTTATAATGCTAAAAAAATGTTTAACCATATTCGTTCCTTGGTGGCACATAATAGATTCAGGATGGCTGTCAAGGAGTTAATGCTAGATAGAGCATATTATAATTTGAAAGAATTTTATGACAATGTATGTTAAGTTTTGATTTCGAATTGTAATTTTAATTTAGCAAATATGTGTCTGTTTATATATAACGTGTGCATGTTATATACAAAAATTTTTAGTATGCGATTAGGACTATTCATTGATCTTGACATAATTGTGACTTTCCACATATATGTATGTATATATGTATGATGTGTATATATGTACGTGTTTATATTTATACAGTTTGTACTCTTTTTGTATTTTAAATGTTTGTACTCTTTTGTATTTTAAATGCTTATAACTACTTTATAATTACATTCTTCTAGCTTTGTCAAAGAGAATTTAATTCTTTCGATATTAAAGCACATTTGATTGATTGATTGATTGAATCTTTAACTGACGACGACTTATAAATGTATTATTCGTTTGTGTAAAAATATCTAAGTTACTTAAAACTTTTTAAATGCAGAAATTAATCGACTCTTTCATTAATTTCCTTTTGCAATTAAAACTTCAATTTCTAAAACCACAAAAAAATTAAATAGTTTACCATGGGACCAAATTCAAAATCAATAACACCATACAGGGTTTTACAATTTTTTATTTTACGCTCTTACCATTTTTATGCTGATGCAGTTTTCAGAAACACTGTGGTTGAATTTGAGTTTCCATTATTTTCCACTTGTACCTTATTTCAAATTTCAACTCTCTTCATGATTTAGTTTTCAATCATATATTTTTATTGCCTGCTTCTGTGACGGTAAATTTAAAGAAAGTTACAGTACGAACATTAATTTCAGATTTCTGGGAAAATACAAATTCCAATAAACTTGCTGATGATTTGGCAAAACCCAAACTCAACCAGTTCGATAATGTCATATTAAAGAATGAAGATGAAAATCACAGTGAGCATATTGATGATCTGTGGACAAATAATGCCGAATTTAAAACAGAGGATGACATTGATATCGTTTATGAAGATGTCAAACCTGAAATATGCGAGGAAAAACCTGGAATAGAATTTGGACCAAATTTTTCCTGTGGACTTCCAATAGGTAATGTGATTATTTAACAGATATGTTCTCTACTGACAAAAGTAAATCTTTTAGTCTCAGATGGATTCTCCTCAGGGATCTATTCTCGCCAATTAGCTCATAATGTGACATCGGCATTTACAATATCAAGTAATTGTTGAGGCCACTCCTAGTTGGCGTTCCTAGGACACCAACTACGAGTTGTCTCTTAGTTTGTTTACTTGCCCTATTTATTACATGAACAGAAAATTTATGAATAAATTACTTTTTAACTATAATTAAGGTTTTTAATGAAATGATTAAATTGAATTGGCTTTTTACATCGAAATACTGAAAAGTACTCTGGCAGTCAACGTGTTAAACAAGGTAAACATGAAATATTTGTCAAAGAACAAATCCACACCCGTTTTCTTCTACGTTATTCACTTATAATAAATTGTCATACAGCATGAGTATTTTATACTTCTCAAACTTATGAAAATTATTCACTTCATTTTGTGAAAGTTGTTAAATATCATTATAATGTTGAATTAGAAGCCACTGACAAAATTCAACTCTTGTGAGACAATCTTGAAGTTGTAACACTTTGACAATTGCGAAATTCGATGTCAAAAAAATCTTTGATAAATATCTATTATGCATTGGCAGAATCGGTTTAAATTATTGAATTTGCATATGGGGAGCTACTTTCAAAAACCTCTTACTACCATTGGAAGTAACTTAAAAAGCATTATTGAAAATATGTTTATTCAAGTCAAAAAGGTTTCCACCTATTTAATGTGGCCAATGTCTTCCAAATTCAACAACTATATATTAAATATGTGATTAGATTATTGTGTAATAACAAAATCAATGATAGTATAACCAATCAGAGATAAATACTAGATCTAAAAGTAAACATGCACGTATGTTACCTAGAATTTTTTATACTAGTGTTAAGAGATCCTTATTATATCTGGCTCCAAAGATTTATAATTCCTTACCACAGGAAGCTAAAGCAGTAAAATTTGCAAAGATAAAAAGAAATATAAAACCATGGATTTTAAGCACTAACTTTAACCATATATTCCTGTAATTGTCTTATTCAACCACATTTGTTACTGACATTTTGTTTCAACAAAAAATTTCTTTTACGTTGTGAACTTGATATGTTTAGATACATAATATAATATAAACATAATATAATATAAAAATGCAATATTATTTGAATAGAAGCACGCACAAATTTTCAAATTTATTGTGCTTCTTAAGTACTTACTGAAATAATGTTTTACTTGAAATAAACGATTTTTTATTTATTATTTTATTATATATGAATATGCTGATTCATTTATGTTTTATGTTCATTCCTATGTCGCAATGGAACAGAAAATACAATAGAAACATTTAAATGCTCAATACTAGAAATAATTCATCACCCAAAAAATAATTCATATAAAGTATATCTGCTTCTCTACACTCTTATTGAGTAAACACTTGTGTAGTGAGAAGACAATATTTCGATAAGAAAAAATGGAAGATGATAATGATCAGAAGAAGACGAGAGATAAATTGAAAATTTTATTAATGATATCTCCGTTATTTAACTTTCATGCTGAAATTGATTAAAAACAATAACCAAAAATTATGGTTAACTATGGGAATTCGAACGTCTGCAAAGAACCTTAGATGCCACCACTATATCAGAAAATACACAAATGATAATGCCATTCCTGCACATTATAACAAATACAGGACAATTTATAGAAACATTGTTAAAATCGCCAAAAGAAATCATTTCCTCAACAGGATATCTAAAGGCAATAATACCTTTAAAGAAACTTGGCGTTAATGAGGCAATAATACCTTTAAAGAAACTTGTCGTTAATGAGTTCCGCGGTCAAAATAATGTCAGATCAAGCACAACACAACACCCAAATACTCTTAATGAGTATTATCGTTCCATATCTGAAAAACTATTAACAAACAGTACAGAAACCCCTCCAGATCCCATACACTACTTAAGAGGAACCTACCTACTCGAGACAAGTCTAAAAGAACTCATAGAAACAATCAAATATATGAAAAACATAAATTCCAGCAGTCCTAACAATATCTCAATCAAAGTATAGTGATCCCTCTTTATAAGGGCGGCGACACATCAGACCCCTCAAATTTTAGACCAATCTCTCTTATTCCAACGCTTGGAAAAATAATAGAAAAACTGACAAAATCCAGACTAATGAAATTTTTGACTAGCCACAAAATTTTAAACGACCAACAGGTTGGCTTTCAATCTAATAAAGGAACAGGATATGCTATATTCCACTTTCTCAAAAATATATTCTCGAGGTTAAACTTGAAAGGCGTGGACAGCAGTATTTTGTGGTCTATCTAAAGCCTTTGACTGTTGCAAAAATTCCAGCTCTACGCCTACCAAGGACAAAGTTTCAATTGGATCGCTTCATATCTGAGCGAAAGAACCCAGTATGTGAAAAGTGAAAACCTCTCAGATATTGGATTTGTCAAAAATGGGGTACCACAGGGATCTGTACTCGGACATATCCTGTTCCCACTATACTTCAACAACCTCGCTAATTTAAATATATTTTTGCGGATGACACAACTATTTTATGGCATGACAAAAATTCTCAAGACCTTTATAGCAAAATGACTGGGAGATATCTTAATAGTGAAATGGTGTGATTTTAATAAGCTTTCTTTTAATTTAACAAAATAAATATGCTGGCATTCCATTGCAACATACCTGACATATGCTATTTTTGGAAAAATATGTCTTATTAGATAAAAATCAATTTGCCTTTAGCAAGAATCTCAGTACCAAAACGCTCTGTGTAGAGTAACAAAAAAATTCTGCAAAATCTTGATCAGGGAAAGAAGGTTATTGGAATATTTCTGGACCTTACCAAAGCATTAGATACTGTGGCACACCCAATCCTGTTAGATAGGCAACAACATGGGTTTTAGAGGTATTGCTAATGACTTATTTATCTTATTCATGTGAAAGAAGTTTCCAAAATCAGAAGAATAACTAAGAATACTTTTTATTCATAGAACATTTGATTTAATTTTATAAAATTGAAAATGTGTTTTTTCATGTAATATTTTAAGTTTGCTTTTTAACTATTTTGTTTTTCTTTATGACATTGTATTTTGTAAATATCCCTATTGTGGGGGTTTCTTGGGATGATAGTCATTGAATTCAGGTATTGTAAACAGAATCTTAGAACCTTTCTTGTTTGCAAATTTCATTGAAAAAAAAACTCGTTTATTTGTTTTTTTTTCAGAATCTGGAACAATGCTCCATCAAAAAACTGCTACAGAAGTGAATGTATCAGCTGTGAAAAGGGAAAATGATACAAGGATGGAACCGACAATAACTATGAATTCGAAGGATAAATATGATTTGAAGCTGCATCCTTTTGAATCTGAGAGAACTCATACAGGGAAAAAACCATTTCAATGCATAGTTTGTTCAAAGACTTTTCCAAGTAAATCCAGTTTGTTGATGCATCAGAGAATTCATACGGAGGAAAAACCATTGCAATGCAAAATTTGTCTGAAATCTTTTATCCAGAAGGGTCATCTTATGGAACACAGAAAATTCATACAGAGGAAAAACCATTTCAATGCAAAGTTTGTCTGAAGAGTTTTAGACACAAATATAGATTGGTGGGACATGAGAGAATTCATTCAGGGGAAAAACCATTTAATGCAAAATTTGTCTGAACAGTTTTACAGATAAAAATATATTGGTGAGGCATGAGATAATTCATACAGGGGAAAAGCCATTTGAATGCAAAGTTTGTCTGAAGAGTTTTATTGATAAAAGGAGATTGGTGGGACATGAGAGAATTCATACAGGGGAAAAACCATTTCAATGCCAAGTTTGTCTGAAGAGTTTTGCACACAATTATACATTGGTAGTGCACGAGAGATTTCATTCAGGGGAAAACCATTTCAATGCAAAGTTTGTCTGAAGAGTTTCATAGAAAAAAGGGTATTAGTAAGGCATGAGAGAATTCATACAGGGAAAAAATCATTTCAATTCAAAGTTTGGTAATTTTTTAGGAAAGCGCATTGTGTCATGAAAACTCGTACAGGAGAAAAACCTTTCAATGCAAAGTTTGTCTAAAGAGATTTTCACGTAAATGGAGTTTGTTGGTGCATCAGACAATTCATACAGGGGAAAAATCATTTCAATGCCAAATTTGTGCAAATCGTTTAATCTTATGGTATATGAAAAAATTCATACTGGGGGTAAACCATTTCAATGTAAAAAAAGGAAGTCTTATGATACATGAAAGAATTCATACAGAGGAAAAACCATTTCAATATGAAATTTCTCCAAGCAGTTGAAAAAATATTGTGTTCCCAAGAAATTCATAAAGGGAGAAAACCATTTCAATGCTATTTTGTCCAAAATTTTTCAACCGAGAAGACATCTGACGAGACATGAGAGAATTCTTAGAGGGAAAAACCATTTCAATGCAAAATTTGTTTAAAAATGTTTGCTCTGAAGAGTTATTATTTGAATTATCATTTCCAGAGCAGAAAATAAAAACAAAGCTTTACATAAAGAAAAATACCATCCTTATAAAGTTCAGTTGGTTCAGGAGTTAAATGCTGATGATCCTGATAGAAGGCAATAATTCTGTGAACAGAATGGAAGCAGATTTGCAGTTCATGAAGAAAATTTTTTTTCTGATGAAGCTACTTTTCATTTAAATGAACGTTAATAGACAAAAGTAGATATTGGAGCAGAGAAAATCCTCATTGGATGTGTGAGGCTCACACACAATATCCTAAAAAAGTGAATGTTTGGCCTGGTATCATTAACAACAAATTTATTGGCCCTTATTTTTTTGAAGGCACAGTTAATGGTGAGGTTTATCTAAATTTTTGATGAACTTTTTACAGCCTACATTAAAAAGACTTTTTCCTGATGTTAATGATCCAAATGCAATTTGGTACCAACAAGACGGAGCTCCACCGCATTACAAACGTTTGTTAGAGATTATTTGAACGAGATTTAGAAGTAGGATAAGGAAGAAATTAACATCATAACCCCTGAGGTCCTACAAAATGTTGTACGAGATTTCCAAGATCGACTTGCCTATTGTCAAGAAGTGAATGGTAGTCATTTTGAATTTAATTTAATTGTAAAATAAAGTGAAAAAATCCTTCCTAAACATTATTTCCTTCATTCTACGTAAAGTATCAAAATTTTACATTTTCAAAATAAATTTTCTCAGTTATTTGCACCAAATTTGAAAAACTTAATATTGCTGAACAGAGAATGAAAATCCCTTTCGAACAAGGCGCCACACGACCCCCCTTCTCATGTAAAATTTTTGAGGGGGTGCAAAAAGGGGGTAATATTTTCATACTGTAAATTGACAATAAAATCGACCTGTTTCAGGTTTTTTAAACAAATACATAACGCTAAAAATGTATTCCATACCTATGGACCGCACTGTATATACTTGGATACTGCATTACATCAGAAAATTCAGCAATAGTGCACACTTTCATCATTATTGCAACGATTTAGAAGCACTTACAGAAAAGTTGAAAAAGCAGCAAAAAGTTGGTACTACCATAACAGAATCTACGAAAGTAAGGACACCATTAGAGAAACATGGCACACAGTTAATGAGTTTCGTGGCAAAACTCCTACTCCATCAAATAATGTCGCAATGGACTGCAATACTCTGAATGAATTTTATTGTTCCATAGCTGACCGACTGTCAAAAAATATAGATAAACCACCTGATCCATAATCATTCATGAATAACATAAATATTGCTGAAACATTTGTTTTATATGAGACTAATTTAAAGGGGCAATTTTACACAGTAAAACAAGTCAAAACTATAACTTCTTGTGGTATTGATAACATTTCGAAAACAATTTTTAGGAATACGCCAATGTTTACTGGTTACTGGTCTAACTTATAGAATAGAATAGTTTATTTGACTACTTAGTATATATTAGTACATTTGTAGCATGTCGGACAAGCCCACAATAAAACATATTTTAAAAGTAATGGCAATGTTGTATCAAGATGAAATAAATATAATAAAATAGTATTAAGACAACCTATGGCCTTGAGACAGCATGTAACATTAAATAACATAGAACATCTAATGAGGCCAGTGGGCCGTTATTTATGTAAAAAAATATGTTTTTTTTGTTTTTTGAAGCTGTTGAAACGTTTTTCATTTCATTTGGTAAAATGTTATATATATTATAGTTGATGAAGTTATTTTTTGATATATTCAGTCGGTAGGCAGGGTACATAAAACTAAATTGTTTTAAGTAATTGTTCCTAGTGTAAGACTTTTTCTTGTATTTGGAGCTTTGAGAATGATCTGAAATAGAGATCGAAACGTCGGCAATTAAAAAAAAGCAAGAAGTTTGTTTTCTTTAGACCTAAACCCACTATCCACCATGATAAAAAGTTGTGTATTCTCTTATTCAATCTTTTTTTTCACAAAACATGTTTTGCACTACCAACTTTCACATTTATAGACAAAAGCTCTATGAATGACACATTTGATACAAGAAATGTATAAGCGCTTCATGACAAAGAAGCACAGAATGAAGCTCAAAATGCATCTAAAGCTCCTTCGAAATCAAGAAAGTGTACCGTCAGTAGTCGAGCTTCAATAGTGAAAAAATTGGAGATTAAAAATGCCATCAAGAAGAAAACGTTGGAATTGAAAAAACAACAGGAACTTTTGGATTTAGAATTAGCTTTGAAATTGGCGAACATCGATGAGGACAGTGATAAAGGTGAGTCAACGTCGATGCACGAGTTTCAGAGGCCTAACATGGAAGAATGGATTCAGGGAAACTCTCCATGGGAATACAGACATGATCAAAGTGAGCATAAGCATTCGATATCAACAGTAGAAGATAACAGAACGGTAAGAGATCATTTTTAAAAAAGGAAAGATTATAGAAGGAAATAATATGTGTCAAATGACATTTCCTCAATTAACAAAAATTCTTACACGTCAGTTTCTTCCGAAAGATCTTCCAATTTTTTATGGGAATCCTATTGATTGGCCCAATTTCATTTATTAAGAATTCCAACTCATTATGTGGGTTTTCTAATGAGGAAAATCAAGCCAGACTACAGAAGTGTCTTAAGGGTAACGCCCGAAAAATTGTACAGTCTCTATTGATTGTACCCCAAAATGTTGACAAAGTCATTAATTTACTTCAAAATCGTTTTGGTCGTCCAGAATACATTATCATGATCCTTTTGGACAAAATTAAAAAATTCCCACAAATCAAAGAAGATAAGCTCGAACTTTTAATTGAATTTTCCGACGAAATAAAGAACTTTGTAACTACTATCCAGTTGTTGAAAGAGGAAGATCATTTACACAACACAATTTTATTGAGTGAAATTCTGTCAAAGCTACCTATCACCTATCAACTATCATGGGTAGAACACCTTTCCAAAATAACAAAACCGACGTACAAGCTGATGGAAAGGCAAATGCAGCCTGCCAAATTCATTTCCCAGAATTTGCCGTTCAGAATGACAATTCTACTTCAAAATTAAAAAATGTCAGAAAAGGTGGTTACTCTAGCAACAACTAAGAAATCATGCCTATGTTGCAAAAATGTTATTCATCATCTTACAGAGTGTTCAAAATTTAAGGCATTTTCTGTAGATGAGAGGTGGTCTTTCATAACAGGAAATAAAACATGTTTCTCCTGTTTGCTTCCCTTTCACTCTATAAGACAATGTAAAAAAAGAAAAACATGTGGAATCAATGATTGTAAAAGGCCTCATCATGATCTTTTACATAAAGTGAGTGGAGTGGAGTGACTCTAAGGCGGTCCTGCACTGGATACGCTCTGAAGCTGGGCTTTTCAAAGTTTTTGTTGCCCAAAGACTTGGTGAAATACAAGAAATTACCAATACGTCAGAATGAAGATATGTCAATTCTAAAGAGAACGTAGCAAATGCGCTACAAGAAGGACTCACAATTCCACAACAACAACTCAATGTAGATGGTTTACGGACCTGACTTCCTATTGTTACCGCAAGTTGAATGGCCGAAAGAGAATGATGTTCAGAACTAGATATATCAGAAGAGAAACCTACAGAATTTGTATGTTTACAAACAATTCAAGAACATTTGGAAGTTTCAGACTCGAACAGATTTTCCAAGTGGTCAAGAATTTTGCGATTCATCGGAATCCTCAAGACAGGAGTGAAAATGAATTGAGAACTGACAGTGGATGAATTATCCACAGCTGAGGTACTCTTATTTCGAAAAATTCAGTTAGATTCGTTTCCAGATGAATTCAGTCTCTTGAAAAATAAAATGAGTCTCAGTACTAAAAATTGAATTTATTCTTTATCCTGTACTTACTCTGACAAAGATGGACTTCTAAGACTCAATGGTAGATTGGATAAATCTTCATCGTTGACTGACGCTACAAAAAAACCTATTATATTATATCCACATCAACGAATAACGAAAATATTGATTCAATATTATCATGAAAATGTTTATCACCACGGACAAGAAACTGTGATTAATAATCTTCGACAAAAATTTTGGATAATCAGGATCAGACAAGTCGTGAGAAGCACCTGGTATAATTGTCAATATTGTAAAAATCGAAGATCACTTCCAAAGGTACCCATGATGGGACAGTTACCGAATTGTAGAGTAGAACCAACATGAAAACTGGAGTGGATTATTTTGGACTCTCGAAGTAACGGTGAAACGAAGCCGTGAAAAGAGATACGGAGTTATATTCACATGTATGGTGACTAGGGCAGTATTTCTCGAAATTGCACATGACCTGAGCACAAATTCCTTCATAAATATACTTCGTCAGTTTGGTTGTCGAAGAGGATATCCAGATGAATTATATAGTGACAATGGAAAAATTTCAAAGGGGCTGAAAAGGAATTAAAACCATGTCTGGATGAACTTGATCAGAATGAAATCATGCGAATTTGTTCTATGAAACGGATCAAATGGTTTTTCAATCCACCTATTGCACCCCATATGGGAGGTTGTTGGGAAAGGCTCATACAGAGCGTCAAGAAGATTCTCAAGGAAGTTCTAAAATCAAGATATCCACAAGAACATATTTTTAGAACTTTCCTTATAGAGTGTGAGAATATTTTGAATTCTAGGCCTTTAACTCATGTTTCTCTGGATTAATATGATGCAGAAGCATTGACTCCAAATCACTTTCTCATTGGTCCACCTTATTCCGCACTTTTCTGTATCGAAACATCTGAAAGAAACTTTAATTTGATTTCCAGTTGGCGAGCAGCACAACGAATGGCAGATTTATTTTGGAGACGATGGACTAAAGAATATTTGCCAAGTCTTATAGAAAGGACAAAGTGGTTTGAAGATGTGAAGACGGTTAGCGTTGGGGACATTGTTATAATGGTAGACCCGAATGGACCAAGAAACTTATGACAAAAGGGTATTACCACAAATATTTATCCTGCCCAAGATGGGAAGATAAGGATCGTCGATGTCAAAAACAGTACCATTACAATTTTTCGGAGACCAGTTGCCAGGCTTATAGTTCTAGACGTCAGGACATAGATCGTATTTTAATTCATGGAATTAAATTACTAGAGGGGAGAATGTTATAGTTTGAATCACTTTGTATATATTACTTAAATTATTATGATGTTCTGTTGTTAAAAAAAAGACGTGTACTTTTGACATTAAAAATATCCTTAAAAGAAGTCATACTTTTTCCTTAAAGAACAAAAATTGGTTCTTCGACCACGGATTGGTAAACAATAATAATTGGTATATCAAAATGGCGATTTTCATACAACCAAAGTCAAACAAATGCCATTGGAGAGGCAGAACTTTTGAAGTTAGCAACTTTTGTGGAACTCCCATATACAGTGCTGCCAATATGCGTGTAATTACACGAAATTCGTGTAATCTCATTGTATTGTGTCTAGGTTTCGTGTAGTGACCAAATGGGTGTAATTTGCGTGTAGAGTGATATAACAATTGTTTCACAGAACCGAAGTTGACCAAAGCATAAAAAACCATGTTCACGTTCCATGGATTCATGATTCCGTGCACTGTTTGATACCATATATGTATTAAGTACCAATATTGGTAATAAAGACAGCAAATGTGAAGCCAAAATAAATGAAGCATGACCATCGCTCGGAGTCTTTCTAATTGGCAATGTTGAATTCATGCGCACGCGCGAAACGGAGAAGTGACATATATTGGTTGATGTTCGGTTGCCATCTGCCAATATGACAAGGAAAGACATATATAACCGGACTTCACTTTCAATGCATTCCCCCCCTTAGTGGGGCACCCTGACTGAAGTGATACCACGAATGCTCATTCAATTTTCACATCAATTGTTTTATGTATTTCACGGTAATCAACAACATATCTGCTTAATTTTTTCTGATTTTAACTATTTCCTACAAATCCGTTGTCATCCGGCCAAGGTACCGGCGTAGAGAACAACTGACCTGCTGATTTTCACAAACACTTTTTGAACGTCACTAAACAACCGCATGGCCCTGAAAAAAAGCTGAAATTTCACCATTGTCTTTGTTTCCAGGGCCAGTGCTGCCAAATGTTCTTTGCTACTTTTCCCACCAGTCCGAAGCTTCCATGATAACATGCTGCATAGGGAACACGCATATGCCCCTTTTCTAAAATATTTTGATTTGCACATAAAGATCACCACCTAGAAAGAAATCAATTTTTCATTAATGTTTTTCATAAATCAAAATTTAAAACCCCACTTTTTTCATCACATCTAAAAACGCACACCTAGCGACGTATTCCTCAAACTGTCGACCATAATTTCATCTGCCTTCGTTTATATGTTGTACAAATATTTTTATTATAATCGTATTTTCAATTGTTACTGAAACATTACATTAAAAGTGTATTGAATGTATGTTTGAAATAGTATTGTCTTTCAATATTCCTGAAAGAACCACAATTGGCGCTAGTGTTGGGAAAATTATTCCAGTAAAGATCAAATCGAGTTTGCCAATTTCAAGAAAACTTTCAGAAACTTCTGCCTCTCCAATGGAGAACACGCATGTGCTCCTTTTCTAGAATATTTTGATTTGCACATGAAGATGACCACCTAGAAACCTCAACAAACTCAAAAATTGGTCAATGTGTTTACTAATTTGAAACTGAAAACGCCAGTTTTCTCATCACATCCCAAAACGTACTCCTAGCGCCTCTGATGGACGTATGCATCGTTACTTCACACAGTCCAAACTTTTACCGCTAGTTGCTTTGAACATAATTGCATCTGTCTTCGTTTATAAGTTGTTCTTACTTTATTATTAGAGTATTTTCAATTGTTACTAAAACCACAGTTTATAACTAAAGATACAGTTCGCTCACTTGGCGTCTGATTTGTATCCCTCGCACATCGCGGGTTCTTTGTTACTAATACGGCCATTTTTCCGCGGCATGCGCGAGGGATACAAATCAGACGCCAAGTGAGCGAACTGTATCTTTAGCTATAAACTGTGCTAAAACATCACATCACGTTAGTTGAATTCATGTTTGGGTTGTAAGAAATGGTATCGTCTATGGATATTCCTAAAACAACCACAATTGACGCTAGTGTTTGGGGGAAGTTATTCAAGTGAAGGTCAAATCGAGTTTAAATTGAGGAGTACTTTTACACTAAAAAATTTCGAAAAAAAATTGGATTTGAGAAATTATTTTCACCAAAGGACCGAACTGAGGCAAAGAAAAAATAAAATAAAATCATGCGTGTTCCCCATTGTAATAATTTCATCAGAGTTGTGTAGAGAATCACAAACTGAATATGCTGGATCATTCATTTTTAGTCGCAAAGTGTTTATATTTTCGTATATAAAAAAGTTATATTAATAGGGAATTTTGTGTCTATATCTCGAATGTTAGTGCCTGTCCCAATCTGATTCGTGCATTATCAACTGTCATTTGTTACGATGCCATTTGAACCTTAACGCCACTTCTGTCTCTTGTTGCTTGACTTTCGTTGTTATTGAGTTGTGTATTTATTACAAAATATGATAACTATACTTCCAACATATATTCCTGGAGCGGTTCTTCAGGTTGGAGTGTTCTCGGAGGATCTCTCTGTCTTTCAAATGTAGAGATGGCTTGAGTGTAGGGGTTACAAAAGTTTTCCTCTTCATCAGTAGATACAGAACGAGAATTTTACATAAACTCTGCTATCATTGTTTTGCGTTACCAACTGTTCGCATTTTTTTAGAAACAAAATCTCATGAATGACACATTTAATAAAAAAATATATAAGCGCTTCATGAGTAATTGAATTAATATATCAAATATGCGATTTTACTTACAACCAAAGTCAAATAATTGCTATTGGAGAGGCAGAAGTTTTGAAGGCTTTTTTAAATTGGCAACATATATGCCTTTAAATTTGAAAACTTCGACAACATTTTAGGATTTGAGAAATTATTTCAACAAAATGTAATTTTTGAAGACTGAACTGATGCAAAGAAAAAATAAAATCATCCGTGTTTCCTATTGACATATATCTGCCAATATAGAATGTACTGAATTTTTTGTATGAGTTTACAAGAACGAAATAAATTATGGTTTGTACATGATGGATGTCCCGCTCATTCTGCTAGAATTGTTTCTGAATGGTTAATGGGAAATTTGGTGATAAATGGTTAGGACGAAATACCGATCCACGGTGGCCTCTTCGTTCGCCAGATCTCAGCCCAATAGATTTTTAAGGGGGATATTTAAAGCAAAAAGTATACAAGGATCGACCATTTAACAATGTTGAGGAGCCTGAAAACTCGACACGATTTCATTGCAGAAATATTTCAGCAAATGTATTGCAATCTACTCTTAGTGAATTAGATGCATTGAACGAGAAGGCGGACATACAGAGATGCTCCAATAAGTTTTTTTTACATTTTAAAGATTTTATGTTCTAATTTATTTTGATTTGTTAATTTCAAGTAATTTGTTAATTGTCAAGTAAAAAGATAAGCCGATAAAAAATTGGCAAAACCATCGGCCCCACATTCAAATACATTTAAAAACATTGTATTATTGCTTTTGAGATTTGGGTGCGTTTAGTGCGTAGGTACATTATGGATACATTGTTTTGTTAATATTCATTTATAATAATAATAATGTTTACTTTGAACACTCATTTGTTTTTTTCCATGGGTATCCGCTATTTTTTTAGTAGGATTTGATGATCGTCAATTAATTTATGTTTTTTAATGAACATTTGAAAGAAAAAAATTGCACTTTAAATTAGAGTTTTTTAATATGCATATTATTATTACTACTGTTTCAACAAATATGAAGTTTTTAATTCCCTAAAAAATTAAAAACCCAAAGTTAATTTTGAAAATATGCTTGAATTTAGGCATAACTTGCGATTATAAATAACTTTTCTTAATAACTTTTTGCTGAATTTTCTGAAATAACGGTATTTTACTCTTGTAAAATTTGTATATTTTTTTACCTACCCTGTATGCTGTTTGACTTGAAGTCATATGATTATCGCACATGCACCAAATTTCGGCAATATTTGTATTTTGGTTGTGCAATTAATTTTAAAAATTCCCATATGTTGCACACTTAAATGACCACACTGTATGTATACTTCACAACAGTGCACCAACAAATAAATCAATCCCAATTCACTACTAGAATACAGTGCACGACACTGCACTTCGAATCTGAATCAATCACCTTGAAACTGGCCCTTATATAAAGGTCATTACCAACCAGACACTTTTTGGTATTGGCCTTCTAGATTCTTAGAAAACCTTTTATTCTTCGAAAAAATCTTGATTCATTCCAACTAACCAATTTGATGGAAAACACATTGTCTATTAACATTTTTTTTCTGACTTGAATAATTTGGTGTAGACAAGATAATATAGATTCCTGCTAACAGCAAGTGACCCTTTTTCAGTTACCCTCAAATTACATTTATCACAAGTCATTTTGGTACATTCTTCTTTACTACATCAACAATTTTTGTGGTGTCCAAAAATGGTTTGCTAATTCAATAGAATTCAAAATTATCAATAACTCAATCGCTTTATTCATTAATAAAGTGTTCTATCACAATAACATTGACTATATTGTAACAATTACAGATGATACACTATTGGCTATGATACTACCTTAGATAAAGCTATTGAGAAAAAGAATAATTCACTTAATGTTATGTTATGGAACATTATGGAATAAGAGAAACAGTGTTGAAAGTCTTCGAATAAACTACCTCCAAAAAAGGAAACAAAGTGTTAAATCAGAAATGAATATAGTGTCACTCAAAAAATAAAAAGAGGTGTCCCACAAGGCACCGTTCTTGGCCCTATACTGTTTATCATCTATATCAACTCACTATCATTCATGAAGACAAAAGGCATCTCAATATCTACGCAGACGATACAGTGATAATCTTCGAAGGAAATACATGGCATATGGTCAAACAAAGGGTTGTAAAAGGTACCTGGGAATACTTATTGATAAACATTTAAAGTGGACATCCCAAATTCAGAATCTGACAAGTAAAATAAGAAAATTAATATATAAATTTTACTTTATTAGATCTACCAAAAATTATATTTAAAAAAAAATCACAATAATAAACCCTAATCTACAACACTTTTATACAATAAGACGTTTCACGCAAATTATATGTTCTATTTCAAACTAAAAAATAAAAACTATACAAACCACTTGTACTTAACAAGACAACAAAACGTTGAACACACATTTTTGTAAATATGTTTTCCCTATGTAAATTATTCAATTATACAGGGTGTTGCAAATAAGTGCAAAAGTTTTTAGGAGGTGATTTGTTGTCGAAAATTAAAAGGGGTCTTTCATGTGAAGAAAAGCTCTTAGGCCTTTTCTTAAAAAATTACACTCTTCCAAAAATGAGAAAAAAAAATCTTGAAATTGCTGAATTGTGGGCTTGTTCAACCTATGAATATATATTTTTTTAAATTTTATACCGATCTTTCAAAGGGGTAAAAAATACAACCCCTATTCCATTTTTTACCAGAAATTTTTAACAAAACAAAATTTAAAAATATATGTTGAAAAGAACAATTTATTGCAAAACTTTTTTAACTCTTGTGTTGTTTCCGTAAAAGCCATAGTTTCTTAATAAAAAAATAAAATACAACATTGTGCATGAACGGATCTTCTGTAAGTGGAATCGAAAAAATCTAGTAGGTGGCTGTCAAGTTTTGTTTGCACAAATTATGACTTCAATCGTAGTATTTTAAAATTATTCCGTTTGTTTTAACTTTCAATGTAGGGGCATGTACCAGGATCATGTTTTGTTTTAATATGTAGAATATCAAATTAAAAATACAATTATGGCAAAAACCATTAATTTTTAAGTGTCACACCAAAATAAATGTTTATAACATTCTTCCATCTTTGCAAAGTGAGATTGATTCTAGAAAATGTGTTTCCCATTTCTTTCGGTCTTCCTGGTGATCGTGGAAGCGTGAAATATATTTTCGTAGACAAAAATGTATTGAAGACCTAGTGAATGTGATACCTCTCTTGCATCAATATTACAAATGGTTTCTGGTGAGTACTCTCTTTTGGAAAAAATTCTTCTTTGCCTCATTCATCTATATGAGTTCTTAATTAAAATTGGAAGTAAATAAAATAACTATCTTAATGAAAACGCAAATTTTCACTTTAAGATTTTTTCTTTTGATTAGGATCCATTCTCAATATCTATCAGATATAGTTCAATGTCCAGCGTGGCTTTAGCTGGGAAGTAGTTGTTTTCTGTTAGATATTTACAAAAAATAACTTCATTTTAGTCGTGGATTTTTCAATTCACAGAAAAATCTTTCTATTCGATAGAGAATGTTTCCCTTTTCAAAACTATGTGTATTACAACAAAGCAAAAGGCAGAAAGATCAAACGGAACAGAGTTATAAAAACTGCACGAAATAACCACCTCCAACCATTAGACAGGAATCAAGTCTTCGTCTCATAGATTGGCACAAACGTTGAAATATTCCGGGTGTGTTTTGGATTGTTCTGCAGGCTGCAATGATGCGATTCCTTAAATCATTTACACATTCAATAGGAGTCGTATAAACCAAGGACTTCAGGTGCAAGTCCAAAGGGTTCAAGTCTGGAGATCTGGGAGGCCAATGTTGAGGTCTTGGCATATCCAACGATTTGGATACACGTCGCCCAAGTACTGAAATGGACAGGCGCACCATCGTGCATAAATCACATTCGTGGCCGAATTGCTAGTGGAATATTTTCAAGTAAAAGAAGAAAGCTGCTCCTGGAGAAAATTTGTATAGGATGCACCATTTAGCCTCAACAGTGCAAAACATGGTCCAAAAATTCCGATCCACATGTTAAGTGAAAATTCATATAGGTACCGACATTATTGAATTACATGTGGGTTATCTTCAGCCCATAGATGATTGTTATGGAAATTTGTAATCCCTTGCCTTGAAAAGTTGGATTCATCAGTGAATAACACGTTTTCTAAAAATTTTGTATTTTAAACAAAGTCTACTCGATGGGTAAAATCCTGTGGCAAAAGTGCCTGGACTCGTTGAATATGGTAAGGATACAATTAGTGATCCTTTAAAATGTTCCAGATTAGTTTATTGCTAACATTTAGTGTGGTAGCAATTTGCACTTAATTCCGGACAATCTTCAATCATATTAAGAACCTCTTCTTCCAGTGCCACCGTTCTTATTACTAGTGGAGGACCACAAACAGTTGTTCATTTTTTTAAAGTCCCTCTTTTACAGAGACGTTGGAGAAGACATTGGTACGACCGTACATAAAATGCATATCGGCCATTTCAAAGTTAGTGTAATTATTTATATTGAAGATTTAAAAAGCACAATTGAACTTTTGACTACCACATAAAAATAAAAGCGACTTGACAGCCAGTTAAAACAAGCGGATTATTTTTAAATTTCAGGATGTCGACTTCAATTTTTTTATTAAGAAACTGTTGCTTTTAAGGTGACAACATAGGAGTTAAAAAAGTTTTGCAATAAATCGTTCTTTCCGACATTTTTTTTTATTGAGAAATTATGGTCTGTTAAAAAGTTTTGGAACAAAAATGGAATAGGGGTTGCATGTTTCACCCCTTTGAAAGATATTAAAAAAATATTCATAGGTAGCCTTTTCATTGGTAGAACACCCCACAAAATGCCATTTCTTCAACTCTTCACTAATTTCAAGAAAAATTGTGTAACTTTTCAAGGAAAGGCATAAGAGCTTTCGTTTACATGAAAGACCTCTTTTAGTTTCGAGAAGGAATCATCTTCTAAAAACGTTCCCACTTATTTTTTATTATTATTTGTAAATATATGGGAAACCCCCATTACATGATTAAATACATTATAAGTAATACATACCTTAATACTTATTGGCTAAAAATACAGAATAATAAATATTTTAGCTAAATACTTATTAACTAAACATCAGTACACAACACTGTATTAGGAATAAATAATAGTTTGAAAAAACTTAAAAACACGCTTTTTATGAAAAACCGAACTAAAAAATAAATAAATAATAGTTTAAAAAAACTAAAAAACACGCTTTTATAGAAAACCATACTAAAAAAATAGAAAATAAATAAATTTGAAATAAGAATAGTGTAAAAAAATTAATAAATAGAAATTAATAATAATGTAAATAAGAAAAAATATTTCATTTAAAAAAAAGCGTGGGGTGCTTTTAAAGATTAAAAGCACCCCACGCTTTTTTTTTAATAAAATAATTTCTTTTCTTATTTACATTATTAATTTATAATTATTAAATTGTTTTACACTATTCTTAATTCAAATTTATTTTCTATTTTTTCAGTTTGGTTTTCTATAAAAGCGTGTTTTTTAGTTTTTTTAAACTATTATTTATTTATTTTTTAGTTCGGTTTTTTATAAAAAGCGTGTTTTTAAGTTTTTTTAGACTATTATTTATTTTTTACTTTTTAGTTTGGTTTATTTATAAAGCGTGTTTTTTGTATTTTTTTAAACTATTATTTGTTCTAATCTACTATCAATTCCGTGATTACTATTAGTAACTGTATTTATTTCCCAAATCATTAATGTGTACAGCTGTATTAATAGTCAAATCTCGATTTTAGAAGTATTCAAAGATTTTAAGTCAATATACACAGTGAGCCGCCATCTTGAATTTTATCATTCCAGATAAAATATTACACTTAGACCCCCATTAATTTTTAAATTACAAAAATATATAATTCACTTCCAAAAAACCCACATACCAATTTTGAATAGAATCGGACCATCACAAAACTCGTCCACCATTTTGGAGCCGCCATCTTGAATTTTTAAATTTTTACGAAAGAATCATAATTTCTGACCACAAAAACCCTCCGATACCAATTTTGAAGCGAATCGGACCATAATCACAAAACTCGTTCGCCATATTAAAGCCGTCATTTTGTTTTTTTTCACACAAAAATTCTTAATGCATTGTCACCGGAATTATGTACACCTGCCAAATTTCAAATCATTCGGACGACTAAAAGTGGGTGAAAATAAAGTCCAAAGGAGTCTGTTACAAACAAACATACAAGTGAAGCTAATATAAAGTGTGTAAAAAAGTTGAAAATATCGAACAATATCACCAGATAATTTTTGAATTTATTAAATGAGCAACTTAAAACATCTATATCACAAACTTTTAATGCTCTTTCAATTGGATCATGTCGGCCATAGTTTGTGGCATGAAATGATATTCGAAATAATTGGGGAAATCTGAGCACTCTATTTGGGGCGTTGAAATGAATAATTTCGAGTAGTTCTGGACAGTTTACAGTTCTGTTCAATAGTTTATATACAAAACATAAATCTAGCTGAAGTACTCGAAATCCTCTTTGACTACGACCCTCAAGATATGATGCTATTTAGTTACACCATAATATTCTAATTTATATAATAAGAGTTCATGCTCCAGAGGATCCCTCGAATTTTCGCCCCATTTCCCTCATTCCTTCGCTAGCAAAGTTGATCGAGAAACTGGTGAAAAATCGTTTAACTGAACTGAATCCAAGAAGAGCACACATGATGCCATATTCTCATTCCTTATGAAGTATATAACAACAAAAGATGTGACAGCAGCAGTTTTTTGTGATTTATCCAAAGCTTTTAACTGTGTAAATCATAAAATTCTGCTGCATAAGCTACATCATTATGGAATCAGTGGAAATACTCATAGATGGTGTCATTCCTATCTCACAGGTAGAAGTCAAATTGTTAAGTCTACAACTTCGTCGCCAGCTGACATAAACAGCGGAGTACCACAAGGATCAGTACTAAGCCCTATACTGTTTCTACTGTACATAAACGATTTGGCTTCTATAGATATAAAAGGCCAATTCACACTATTCGCGTATGATACCACGATACTACGGACTGATAAAAATAGTTATGATCTTCACAAAACTATCTGTTCGGATATTATTAAAATCAAAGATTGGTGCGATTCTAACCTCCTGTCTCTCAATATCTCTAAACCTAATATTGTATCAATCCGATGTAGTATTGACAACATACCTTTAACTTCATATCCAAGTTTCATTGAGAACAGAACTTACGCCAAATTCCTTGGGGTTAGTATAGATAATAAATTAAAATTTGATGATCACATTGCATCTCTTAATAAAAAACATGCTTCAGGATGCTATGCAGTTAGAGTTACCTCAAATGAATTGGGCTTAACTGCAGCAAAAAGCGCTTATTAGGCACTTCTAGAGTCACACTTAAGATATGGAATCCCATTCTGGGGCGTTTGTACTAAAACCCAATTTGAGTCAGTTTTTATTCTACAAAAAAGAGTGCTCAGATACCTGTGCAGAGTACGACGACGGGACCTTTGCAGGCCTTTATTTGCTACGAACAAGATTTTAACGGTTTATGCTATCTTCATTTTAGAATCACACAAACATAAAACAAATTTTCCCTCTGCCACCTTTACCTATGCCACCCGACATTCCAATGATCTCAGACTACCTTAACCTACGTCATCCCTCATTAAGGACTCGATTGTGTTTAATGGCCTCAAGATGTATAACCATCTACCACATCACATCGTTTCAGAAAAACTCTAAAAGACCTCCTCAGTGTTAGACCCTATTATAGTCTGCAAGAGTTTCACAATGACAGTTTTTGAAAATATTTTTATACCTTTTGACTATTTTCTTTTATCATATTTTATAATTTACATGACATTGCCGTTGTATACTTTGTAGTGCATAGTCTTTCTTTTTTTGTTTTTTGTGTTGTTCTGTGCCCTACAATTTTAATTTTTTCAAGATACCAACAGACTGTTTCCATAAATGATTTTAATAACCACTTCTTTCCTTAACGATAAATTACTTTGTAAATAAGATTACTTCTTTGGACAATAAAGCATATATTATTATATTATCAACTAGGTCAAATCGCAAATTGCACCATTCAAATCACATGAACGTTCATGACGCGACAATTGGCCTTTTTCAGAAAAACTCTTTGCACAAATTTTGCACTGAAATGGTTTTTTCCCCGTGTGGATTTTCTCATGTCTCGTGAGCTCTCCCTTCAGCTTAAACCATTTTGGACAAGTTTTGCATTTAAATGGCTTTTCGCCTGTATGGATTCTCTCATGATATTTTAGTGAGGATCTAACAGCAAAATTCTTTGGCAAATTTTGCACTGAAATAGGTTTGCTCCTGTGTGCATTCCCTCGTGATTTATTAGTGAGGATCTAAAAGCAAAATTTTTCAGACAAATTTTGCATTGAAATGGCTTGTCACCTGTATGAATTCTCTCATGGTTTTTCCAATTGTTTCTTCCTGCAAAACTCCTAGAACATATGTGGCATTGAAATGGTTTTTCTCCTGTATGAATTCTCTCATGACTCGTAAGATTCACCTTCTGTCTAAAAGATTTTGGACAAATTTTGCATTTGAATGGTTTTTCCCCTGTGTGAACTTTTCCATGTGCTGTTAGATTGTACTTTTGAGCAAACGATTTTAAACAAATTTTACAATGAAACGGTTTTTCCCCTGTATGAGTTCTCTCATGATCCAACAAATAGATTTTATCGGCAAAATACTTTTGACAAAATTTGCATTGAAATGGTGTTTCAGCTTTGTGCATTACTTCATGAATTCTCAGACTGTTCTTGTGAGCAAAAAATTTCAAACAAATTTGGCATTGAAATGACTTTTCACCCGTATGCTTATTTTGGTGTGCTTTTAGATTGCCCTTTTGAGTATATGTTTTAAAACAAATTTTGCACTTGAATGGTCTTTTCCCTTTATATTTCTTCCCCGAGGGACTTATCTGAGAATTCTTTGAATTGATACTTATTGTAGGTTCCGTCCTTGTATCAATTTTAATTTTCACAGCTTCGTCATTCTCTTCTATAGTAGTATTTTGTTGAAGCAATGTTCCAGATTCTAAAAAAAAAAATCATTAAAATTTTCTACTAGAAAAGATTCCGGGATTCAGTTTGCAATACTTTTTTGAGTTCAATTACTATCATTTCAAGAAATTCTCCTAGTAGATATATTCATATATTACACCAAAAATATCTCATAAAAAATATATAGTAGCAGGAAAGAAAAAAATTGTTACATTTCAAAAAGAAATATGGAAAAGAACATTATCTATTGAGTGAAAAATCCAAATCTTCCACAAAAAATATTATTTTCTGATAATCCTCTGATTTTGGATATAGAGGGTGTAATCTAACCTCTTGCACACCCGTGAATGATGGGTGTATACTGCCATTTTATAACAAATTACAGTGGATAAGAACCTGAAAAAAAATGTTGAAAACATGTTTTGTTCTTTGTAAAATCCGATAAAATTTTGGGTAGCGCTGCCCACCTTATTTCACCTGCTTTCACTTTGACAATTTCCGAATGCAATAAACCGGTGTGAAGTTAGCCACATCCACAGGTATACTCTAAGAAAAAAATTAGGTCAATACATGTTCAGCTTTTACCAAAGGAATTACGCGAAAAAAATTGTTCAAATCAAGCAATTCCGTCACAATAATATCATGCCCCCCTTTACTACGCCCCTTTTACCGTTTGTCAGGCCTTTAGAGGGTAGTTTCTGGAAAATAATTCGATAACTTTCCCAAATGAAAGAGTACCGCATTCTGCTTTCAGGATGTATTTCATGAAGGAAAATTAAATCGAATGGCATCCCCCTATAGTTTGTCAGCCCTTCAGAGGGTGGTGTAGTGGGTAGGTTCTAGGATACAATTCAATAACTTTCCCAAATTGAAAAGTACCGCATTCTGCGTTTAGGATGTGTTTCAAGAAGGAAAAATAAATCAAATGACATCCCCTCTATAGTTTGTCAGGCCTTCAGAGGGTGGTAGGGACGGTAGATTCTAGGAAATAATTCAATAACTTTCCCAAATTAAAGAGTACCGCATTCTACTTTCGCGATGTGTTTGAATTATTTCCTAGAAACAAGACCACGGGTATAAATATATCTTAAATTTTTAGAAACCTAAAAAAATGCGGTTCTCTTTAATTTGGGAAAGTTGAATTATTTCCTAGAAACTACTTCCCCCCCTTTCCACCCTCTGAAGGCCTGACAAACTTTAGGGGGGGATGTCAGTCGATTTATTTCCCCTTCAAGAAACACATCCTGAAAGCAGAATGCGGTACTCTTTTGTTTGGGAAAGTTATTGAATTATTTCCTAGAGGCTACCCCTTCTCCTACCACCCTCTGAAGGCCTGACAAACTATAGGGGGATGCCATTCGATTTATTTTTCCTTCATGAAACACATCCTAAAAGCAGAATGCGGTACTCTTTAATTTGGGAAAGTTATTGAATTATTTCCTAGAAACTACCCTCTCTACCACCCTCTGAAGGGCTGACAAACTTATAGGGGGGATATCATTCGATTTATTTTCCCTTCAAGAAACACATCCTGAAAGCAGAATGCAGTACAATTTAATTTGGGAAAGTTATTGAATAATTTCCTAGAAACTACCCTCTCTACCACCCTCTGAAGGGCTGACAAACTATAGGGGGATGGTATTCGATTTATTTTTCCTTCATGAAACACATCCTAAAAGCAGAATGCGGTACTCTTTCATTTGGGAAAGTTATTGATAGATAGATAAGTTTATTGTGTTAAAAAATAAATTTATTTTTATTCACAAGGGCTCGGCTAATAAGCGAGCGTAATTCAACATGGATCATAAGTATGATAAAGAGTTGTACAAATTTTTACGTATCTAATAGCCACATTTACACAATCATTCGTTCATAATGAACGAACGTAGCTTCATTATATTCGTCAGGGACATCGCTAGGTTTGCAAACAGTAACATGTTTTGTGTATTTAGTACAAGTACTAGACCATCAATATTGCCGATTTTCGACAGAATCGAATTTTGCTTTATGCCCAAGTAGATAGGGCATTCAAACAGGATGTGTTGCAAAGACTCGGTCACTTGTAAGTTACAAATTGAACACAACTCTATAGTGTCGATCCGGTAATACGAGCCGTGAAACGAAAACATCAAACGCTCCTTGCTAGAGGTCCTGATTTGAGCAATAATACGTATTATATAAATTTGTGAGGGAATACTTAAGTAGGATTTTGAAGGATTGGAGGCTGTTAAGCCATTGTATATGAGCGGGTAGGAAGAACTTGCAAGTCTCTCTGAGACAAGCGAAAGTAGCTTTTGCTTGAATTTAACCAGAATGTCGTCCGTGAGCTTTTTCGAGTTATAATTGAGAAAATGCTGCCATAAGTTTTTACAGTCAGCAAATATAAAGTATTCTTTCACCTGCGAGAGCCAATTGAATCTGGTGTCATTTCACTCTAACTCAAGTAGACGTGAATAGCAAATTTTGGAAAGTCTGGTGTTGTCCATAGTTTTCAACTTGTTAAGCCAAGTTAACGAAGATTTGAAAATTATGTATGATAATTTAATACAGTTAGTTTCTATGCGCACAATATAGTCTGGGGTAGTTTTAGGTAAGCAAAGTAAACGTTTGAAAAAACGAACTTGAATACGCTCTATCATATCAGCATAACGAAGGCCCCATATAGCAATACCAAATGATAGCAAATACAGCACAATAGATTCGTATAATTTGATTCTCGACCACGAATTTAATTTTTGAACGTTACATTAGGTTCATGATAGATCCAATTGCCTGGTTGGATTTCATGACTGTCTTTTTGGCCATTTAAAGGAACAAGGATGATGAAGAAAATTATGTCCCTAAGTAAGTGAAGTTTCTTACAACTTCCAAGGCTTTATCATTACAAATGAATCTAAGGATAGTTACTGATATATCCTCCACTACAAAAAACCATAACTTTAGTTTTGCTCGAATTTATAACGAGTTTATTATCTGATGCATAATTTTCCAGAACTTTCAGTTTGCGTTGATAGATCTATTGGGGAATCACTGAGAATAACTATATCATCCGCATACGATAGCATCAATATATCATTTTTACCATCAATGTTAAGCCGCGTGTTCGAAAGTAGTCTTCAATGTCAGCTGTAAATAGTGAAAATAAAAGGGGACTTAACGACTCATCCTGTAAGACTTCTTCAGAAATATCATACTTTTTGCTAAACATGTTATCTTGATTTGTTGGAAATATAAACAGGATGTTCATAAAATCAGATGTGGAATCATCTGCGACTGAAAGATAAACTTTAGTCACTATCTTCCATCCAAGATAACCTCTTTAGATCATTTGAAAAGGAAACTTCTCAATTGAATATTAACAGAAAGATTTTCTGTAAATTGAAAATCCACGATTAAAATGAAGTTATTTTTTGTGAATGTCTAACAGAAAACAACTCCTTCCCTGGCTAAAGCCACGCTGGACATTGAACTACATCTTTCTATTAATATTCAATTGAGAATGTTTCCCTTTTCAACATGTTATCTTGTTTTATTGAAAAGAATGCTCCGTCATAGAGATTTTTGATGATTCTAATAATTTTTGAACTTATGCCAACTTTATACAATTTCAGCCATAATAGTTTGTGGTTAATGCTATCGATACTCGACGAAAATCAACAAAAACTGCATATACTTTTCTCCCACGAAGCCAAAGGTGAATATTCAAGACAGAGTTTAATACAAAAATATTATCCACACAACCCCTGTTCTTTCTAAAACCGAACTGATACTCTGGAAGAATAGAATTAGCTTCGCACCAATTTGACAGACGGTTCAAAAGTATTAACGTAAACAGCTTTACTATGCAATTGATCAATGCTATGCCACAATAATTATTTGGATCATCTTCGGGGCCTTTTTATGCAGTAATGTTATGCTTATTTCGTGCCATGCTCTAGGGATTATTTCGGAGTCGAAAACTTTATTATTAAGTCGACAGATATAAAGTTATTGAATTATTTCCTAGAAACTACCCCCTCTATAGGGGGGAGGTCAATCGATTTATTTTTCCTTCATGAAACACATCCTAAAGCAGAATGTGGTACTCTTTAATTTGGGAAAGTTATTGAATTATTTCCTAGAAACTACCCTCCCTACCCCCTCTGAAGGCCTGACAACTATAGGGGGATGTCATTCGATTTATTTTCCTTCATGAAACACATCCTGAAAGCAGAATGCGGTACTCTTTAATTTGGGAAAGTTATTGAATTATTTCCTAGAAACTACCCCCTCTACCACCCTCTATAGGGGTGACAAACTATAGGGGGGAGGTCAATCGATTTATTTTTCCTTCATGAAACACAGCCTAAAAGCAGAATATGGTACTCTTCAACTACCCCCCCCCTTCCGCCATCTGAAGGCCTGACAAACTAGGGGGAATGTCATTCGATTTATCTTTCCTTCATGAAACATCCTAAGAGCAGAATGCGGTACTCTTTAATTTGGGAAAGTTATTGAATTATTTCCCAGAAACTACCCCCTCTACCACCCTCTATAGGGGTGACAAACTATAGAGGGGAGGTCAATCGATTGATTTTTTCCTTCATGAAACACATCCTAAAAGCAGAATGTGGTACTCTTTAATTTGGGAAAGTTATTCAATTATTTTCTAGAAACTACCCCCTTCCGCCATCTGAAGGCCTGACAAACTATAGGGGGGATGTCATTCGATTTATTTTTTCTTCATGAAACACATCCTAAAAGCAGAATGTGGTACTCTTTCATTTAGGAAAGTTATTGAATTATCTTCCAGAAACTACCCCCCTATCACCACGGTAAAAGGGGTGGGGTGATATTATTGTGATTGAATTGCTTGATTTGAACAATTTTTTTCGCGTAATTCCTTTGGTAAATGCTGAAAATGTATTGACCTAACTTTTTTCTTAGAGTATACCTGTGGATGTGGCTAACTTCGCACCGGTATGCAATAACTCGAAATTTGAAAAATGTAGAATGTTGAACTGATTGTGTTGTAAATGTACACATAGCTGGCTGCCCGAGATAGATATTCGATTTCAAAGTGAAGAAAAAAACTAATCTTGTTATATCCAAATTGGTGACTATTTTCCAGTTTCGAGTAGACAACCAAAAAACCCCCGTAAAGTTTACATGCATATCTCCGTTATCAAGAGGCATAAAAATACCATTCATGTTCGCAATAAATCCGTGGATTAAACCTAACCCGATAAGCAAGATAGATTTCCTCCGCAGCATTACATAATCTGTCACACCGAAAGCCGCGATCAAAAGTAGCGCGCTGTAGCAAAGCATAGGGAGTATGAAAATATTACAAATCGGAAAAATTGAAACTGCGCCGGTTCAAAATAAAAGTTCCATACAACGGGCTTTGGGTAGCTCAGTGGTGATCAGAGAGGCGAAGCATCCGTCACGTCGAGGAATACAGAGGCGAGATCTGCCGAACTAACAGCCGAAGTCCAGACCATCGAACCCGAAGCTTGGTAATTATAATTAGACAAGATAATTCATTTAAAAAATTGCAGATTTGATAAATGAATGGTCCGCGCATAAGACTTCAGGTAATAATAGTTTATTGAATCCTTTAAGATCAAATAACATGATATAGGATACATCAAGGACACAAGGAGGTAGACAAATAATCAAAATACCAAATTTAAAATGATTCAAGCAAATCCACTGGCAAGAATTTTTGTATCTCCTCAATGGTGAATAAAGAATGTGCTCCTCCTAATGAGTGAATTTACAGTGGTAAAAGTGAAGTTAAAAAGCTTAATTTTACACCAAAAGGAAGCTTAGAGACTCATCGACATAATCACACTATCAAAAAATTGTGAACTGTACTGTACATGCAACTGCATCTATAATTACAAATTCTAAAATAATCGCAATTCAGAAATCAGTAAAAAGACAAAACATTCCAAAGCAAAAAAGGGGAAAATACAAAAACAATACCCAGGTGTTCCAAATGGAAATTGCTCCACAAACAAGGTGATCTTCATTCCAGGCCAGGAACCTATGACAATTGAGATTGAGAAAATTCATTTATTTTTCAAGTACTGATCCTGAATCATAGAAGAGACATAAAAAAAAATGGAGACAACATATAAGTGCTGCCGAAACAAAGGCTGTCCAAACGTCTGCTGCATTCAGTGCTTCAACATATTTCACTTCAGCTGCCTGGAGAGAAAGAAAAATATCCAGTTGATAGAAGCTCATAAAGTGATATGCTCCAAGGACTGCAACCAAAAGAAAGAAAAAGATGACGAGCTACAAAAATGGCAAACAAAATGGACGAACTATTGACTGAATAACATGGAAAAAGACAAAGAATTGGAAAAAGAATACTAGAACAAGATCTTAGGGAGGAAGAAATGAAGAACGAGATTAGTAGACTACAAATAGAAAATCAGGAGAGAAAACTTTATACAAAGAATGAGAAGAACTTCTAAAGACTTTGAAGATGAAGTGGATATTGCTGAACAAAATTATATAAGAAATTTAGAAGAAAACAAAACAGTTATCAAAAGACTGAATAAAGACATCCAAGAAATATTGAGAGCAATAGAATCCTGCAAGAAGAACTAAAAGAAACCAAGACCAATCTGGTAAAGTATGAAAATGATTTGGCTGAACTTGGCGTTATAAATAAAAAATATGATCGAAGTATCAGGACCTTGTCTAAGGACAACGAACACCTTGGGGAAGAGCTGAAAAAATAAAATACGACAATTTCACCTAAGAAATAGCCAAAAGAGTATGAACTCTAAAAACGATCTTAGAAAAGATTTAAAACAAATATAATCGATCTAACAAAGCGATGCCCACTGCGAGGACTACGTCTTGAGTGTGAAGTACATAGTATCCCACAACTACATCTAGATCCCATTTATGACAATTCCAACAAGAAATTGGTACCAAAAAAGGAAGAATAATGATAGTATCCGGACACTACGCCAGAAACTTAGCAAGTTTTTTAAATACCCAAACTCAAGGAAGTTATGAAGCCCAGTCACTATTGATACCTAATGCACCAGATGCAGTGTTAATGGAAACCGCTCTGAAAAGCACATTTAACTTTACCAAACGTGACCTAGTAATCTTATGGCCTAACAGATTAGTTCACAACATCATAAACGAATTTATACACAAGCTTGAAAATACAAACGTAATCATAATTACTGAACCATTTATATACAATAAACATGGACGTTGGAATGAACATGTTTATAAAAGTAACCTAGCCGTATTCAAAGCTCTACATCACCAAAATTTACAGAAACACATACTGGAATCCAACAACATTCTACGAAAATCTAATTTGACCGAAAAAGGGAACATAATCTACCTAAATAAAACAGGAGCCTTTTTTCTATCCAAAGGAATAATATGTTATATGGAGTCCCATTTTCAGCTGCATAAAATTAAGAAACAACCGTTTATACCCAGAGAAGATTCTAGTATCGGGGGACAAGCCTCCTCAGATAAGCTTCAAAAACAGTCATATTCTTCTCTAACATTGGATGACAGGACAAAGGATTCCATATCTTGTCCTTTTTTAGAAGCGAAAAAAATGCCACCGCACTTGATGTGATGTTATTGAACATTCAGTCTGTGAGAAACAAAGTTGATGAATTAACTTTACTGCTAGATGATAATGGATACCCGGATATAGTACTTCTCACAGAACATTGGTTGAAACCTGAGGAGCCATTTTTCCTGCCTCAATATAAGCTGATCTCCAAGTACTGTCGTCAAAGGCTTATTCATGGAGGTACTCTAGCTCTAGTTAAGGAAGGTCTACATTGTTGTTTCACTAATTTCGACAAAATTGATCATTTACTTGTGGAGAAAGAGTTTGAATTCTCAATTATTCATTCTGTTGAACTAAAACTTTATATACTCTGCCTCTACAGGCCCCCTTCACATGACGTTAACATTTTTCTTGACAGGATGGAAATACTTCTGTCACAATTCCCGATAAACTCATCCATAGTCATTACAGGTGACTTGAATATAAACTACTTGGACAAATCATCCCCAAACACTCAAATGCTATCAAACCTATTGGACTCATTCAACCTAATTATGCATATAGAATCACCAACAAGATTTTCAAGCTCTTCCGCCACAATTATTGATTATGTATGTTCAAATGTTGACAAAATCAACTGTTCAGTTGTAAACTCTGGTTTATCTGATCATGAGGCCATATTCTGTAATCTAATAATTGATAAAAAAATTAAAAAAAGCCCTACACGACGTGGTAGAATATTCAGTAAATTCAATTATAATAGGTTTTCGCAACTTTGTACAGATACAAATTGGTATAACGTTATTGAAAAGGAAGATCCCTTGAATGAATTTCAAAAATTAGTTTCGAATAATTTTAACAATGCATTCCCCGTTAGAGACATAAAGAACAAAAAAAGGAAACCGTGGTTAACCAAAGGATTGAAAGTATCGGCAAAAAATATGCGCTCTCTCCACCAGATAAGAAAACATCTTGGCTGTAACAATCCCCATTTTATTCAATACTACAACAAATATAGAAATACTTACCGGAAAGTAATAAAAACAGCAAAAAACATATATTACTCAAACAGAATAGCACAAGGTGACAACAATCAGAAGGAAACATGGGCAATTATTAATGAACTGAGAGGAAAAAACAAGGTTGATTCAGTGAAAACTGAGTTAAGCTCCGACGAACTTAATACATTCTATTCCTTGATAGCAGCTGAACTTGCTGAAAAAATTACGACCAGAACGGATCCAATGGAATATCTGAAAGCGACTTCCATTCAAGAAAACTTTTTTTTCATACCAACTGACATATATGAAATAAAAGAAATCTTCAGAGAAATACGGAAAAAAACTTCCTCTGGATGGGATGACATTTCTCTGAAAGTCCTTGAAAAATTGCCGGATATTGCTTTGAATGTCTTGGCAGAGGCTATTAATACATCGTTTTCCCGAGGATCCTTTCCATCATGTTTAAAAATCGCCATAATTATCCCAATACATAAAGGGGGAGACCATAACACTCCTGCAAACTTCAGACCGATTTCCTTGCTACCGATCCTCTCAAAAATAATAGAAAAACTAGTGAAAAAAAGAGTAACTTCCTTTCTTAAGAAATTCAATATACTGAGTTCACAACAGTTTGGATTTCAAAACTCAAAAAGTACCCAGGATGCCATCTTTGCATTCCTAGAAAACCTTTACCTCAAACTAAAGCGAAGACAGGCTCGCGCAGTTTTCTGATCTCTCAAGGCTTTTGATTGTGTGAGTCACGAAATACTGCTGCAGAAGCTTGAAGTTTATGGATTCAGAGGTTCGGCACTTTCTTGTTCAAATCATACCTATCAGAACGTAGCCATAGTGTCTTACTCAATAGGGTGGAATCCAAAAATGTGAAATCAACTGTGGTGTCCCACAAGGCTCAGTTCTAGGACCTGTCTTATTCCTGTTATATGTCAATGACTTGGCCAAAGTGGATATCAGGGCCAATTCACTATTTTTGGGATGACACCACAATCCTCTGGCAAAACAAAAGTATTACGGATCTGCATGAACAGATCAGTGTGGACCTTAACAAGGTAAAGAAGTGGTGTGATGCCAATCTCCTTTCGTTCAATATAAGCAAACGAACATTGTCTCATTCAAATGTGATATCAATGAAATCCCATTGGAGAATGGAACAATTACAAATGTTTCAGAGAACAAGTTTTAGGGTTGCATATTGATGAAAAATTAAGATTTGAAAGCCATATCAATAAATTGTGCAGCGGTTGCGGCTGGCTGCTTTGCTGTACTGAGTTGTCTCTAACGAGCTAGATATTCCAATGCTAGAAATGTCTACTACTCATTGATTGAGGCACACCTTAGATATGGTATTTCCTTTTGGGAGCTGTGTTCAGAATATCTCTTTGATAGTGTCTTTATTTTGCAGAAAAGCGCGATCAGGTATTTATGCAAAGCCAATTATCTCGATTCGTGTCGTATAGTCTTTTTTGGAGCAGAGAATTTTGAGCCTGGGATGTCTTTTCATTCTAGAGACAGTATGTCTCATACACAAAAAGTATAAAGATATAGCAAAATCTACCTCAACATATAAAACACGATTATCACTCCATGTCTCACTTCCAACGCCTATATCCTCCCTAACACAAAATTCACTAATATTTAAAAGCAGAAAATTATTCAATCATCTTCCTAGCACCATAAAAGAAATACAAAACGGTATTCACTTCAGAAAAAAAGTAAAAAATCTCTTGGTCACAAAAGCCTATTATACGTTGGATGAATTCTACCAGGACTCACTTACCTGATCTTAAACTATATTTATAAATAAATAACCCTTTATCATATTTGATCACTGGGAACTCTCTAATAGTTTTTTTTGTTATATGCAAGGGGTAATTTTTATTCGCTAACAGAACGTTTTTATACATATATACATAAACTTATTTATTTATTTGTAATGTTGAATTGACTCGGCCGTTGCTGTAATTTAAGTCCTTGTCTAGTATTAATGTTAAATCTTATAACTTATTTTATCTTATTTTATATTGTATACATTTTAAATTACCTATTGTAGTTGTATCCTTAAGCTTTGTCAACGAGAATTGTATTCTTCCGATATTAAAGCATATTTTGATTGATTGATTGATTGAGAATAAAAATTATGTTGTACAGCAGAAAATACCTTTTGATGCATTGAAGATGCGCACTACGTTTCACAAAAATATCTAGGATCATACCAGATATAAAAAAAAAATCTTAAAACTTTAGCACCCTGTAGTTCAAAAGTTATGAAGTTTTTTTCTCAAAATGGACCCAAAAATAACCTCCATAAATATTAGCATGTTATTAAGGAACACCCTGCATTTATATATTTTTCCACATTTCTTAAATGATAGCCGAAACGTCGAAATTACCAAATTTCTAGACGCTGTTCAACCTGAGCTTTCAATATTCAGAATAATCATGTCCACGGTAACCGATCCGAACACAATATAGAAATACATATACTTCGTATGTATCATTATCAAAGGAAACAAAAGACATTTACTTTACTAAATGATTTTCACCAAATTGGGTTTACAAAACCACGACACATTTTTTGCTATACTACTAATAGTATTATCTCCAAGAAGCTATTGGGAATTCAAAATAAGGGATACTCCCTCTGGTGTCGATTTTGGAAACTATACATACTTACATTGTTTACTTTTCTAAACATTAATGTTTATAATATGATTTTAGCCATTGTATACCTAAAACTTGTCGAATCTCTTGTGATTGTTGACATTTAATGAAATTCTTGTTTACCTGTTGACTATTGTTTGTCCTCGAGTAAAAAAATGAGTGATTCAAGTGATTGTCGTGTACCTCAATGTGACTCTTGGGCAAAACGATCCCGTTGTACTGGAATAAGTTTTCATCATTTTCCATGAGAAAATGAACGTAACGTTCTGGTGCAGACTAATCTAGGATTGAGCGAGTTTATAGACAGACGATGGGCTCTTGAAGAAGAATCCAGTCCCTTCCCAAGATAAAAGTGAAAAAGAGAACCTTCAAAGAGAATTGTCAGGAAGGAAAATAGAGATATTATTCAACATACCGAAAATTATTCATACAGTATGGAAAACGAGTGACTACATGTATAGTTATTCTAATCCCAATTGGAACGGCAATAAAAATAAGAGCACTACGAGGAGTGTTCATATGCACTGTCCGGCAAATGGAAAATGTATATACTACCAGTGTTTTTACTTTCAAAGCGTTCCTGGTACAATCATAAAAAAGTTCTGTCGTGTGGAAGAGAATTCCTTCTCGAAACTTTTTGTCGGTCCAATTGGGATTAGAAATACTATAGGTCTAGGTGATAAGGACACATTGTTTACTTTTCGAAACAATAATGTTTATATAATTTTAGCCATTATATACTTGTCTAATCTCTTGTGATTGTTGACATTCAATGAAATTCTGGTTTACCTGGTGAATATTCTGTTGATTATTGTACGTCCACGAGTGAAAAAATGAGTGATTCTAGATCAAATCATTATTGTTGTGTACCTCAATGTGACTCTTGGACAAAACGATCCCGTTGTACTGGAATGAGTTTTTATCATTTTCAGTGAGAAAATGAATGTAACCTACTGGTGCAGACTAATCTAGGATTGAGTGAGTCTATAGACATACGACGGGCTCTTGGGATCTTGAAGAAGAATACAGTTACTTCCCAAAATGTTCCTGTATCGTGTGTGGCCAAGCAAAAAAGAGAACCTTCGAAGAGAGTTGAGAAAAAAAAAAGTAAAAGAGATATTATTCGACACACCGAAGATTATTCATACAGTATGGAAAAAAAGTGGCTATATATGTGTATCTAGGTGATAAAGACACATTTTCACACCATCTTGTTTGTTTTAAATAAAATTAAAAAAACTGTTTTTGTTAGTTTTATTTTTAATTCGAACATTCACAAATAATAATGTGTAACATTTCTTCAAAATAATTCCCGATGACTTCACTAAGCTGTCCAGAAACTTTGAAAAATATTTTTTTTGCAAGCAATTTAGAGCAACTTTGTCTCCTTCAAAGAGAGTTTTCGCAAATGATATTGTCTTAAGATTTAAATACACCACTTCACTAGAGTCTTGAAATGAATAACACTACACAAAAAAACTGGAAAATTATTCCAAATGGAAATATTTTCAGAAAAACTCTGAACACAAGTGTATAACCTCTGAGAAAACAGACAAACAATGTAAGTATGTCTGGTTTGAATTTTTGCCACTCTGGCGCTGGCATCTAATTTTGAATTCCCAATTGCATAACGAAACAAGTGTCGTGGTTTTGTAAACCCAGTTTAGTGAGGTAAGTGTCTTTTGTTTACTCTAATATGGATTTTCATCAAGTATCGGCTGCAATGTTTTTTTTTTATATCATGATCGTAAATTGTGGAAACACTGCACCAATTTGCATAATTTCTTCCCAGGTTTTGGAAAAGGAACACATGTAGTTTCCAAAATATCAACTGTTCAAAGCAAAGTTCCCTTCAGGCAAAATTAAAAATGGGATCAATAAGTTCGAAAAAATCATTTTCATGCATCTGAGACTGAAAAATTCACTTTCATCGCTAGAGATATATTCTTGTACAACCCTTACTTCGCAGAACATTTCTGTTGGATAAATTCCACCTTACCTATTGAAAGTTCATGCAAAAAGTCTTCTCCAATTTCTGTTTCAGTTATTAAATCAGGTTTATCCTCGTATAATTCAGGTTCAACATCTTCGTAAAGGATATCAATGTCATCTTTAGTTTTTAGTGTCTTTGTTTTCGATTCTGCATTATTCGTCGACAAATCATCGATATACTCATGGTGATCTTCAACTTCATTCTTTAAAATAACTCCATTATTATGATTGACTTTGGTCGTATTTTTCCGGATATCTGTAATCCAAGGTCAAACTATGATTTACCATCACAGAAGGAGGGTACAATGAAAATATCCAATTGAAGATCAAACCATGAAGTTTCCAACCAAATTAAAATTCCTTATTGAAAAATAATTTAGTAAAATTGAGCAATATATCGCACCCCCCAAGAATAACGTCATAACTCAAAAATTTGAATTAGTCCCAAATTCTAAACAGCAAATTAAAAAATTTAAATAAGTAACTCAATCCCCAACTAATAAACTGCCCTTTCTAAACTATTTGAACTTTGATTTCACAATGTAAGTGAACTTTACTTTTAGTGTACTGTAAATTGAGGTTTCTGAGTTGGGACGAGTTGAACTGGTCTTTCTCGGGTTTCTCTCAGCGTATTGTGGTATTGGTTCCCAGAAAGGTCCTATTTCACGACGTTTAGGCAAAATCACATTTGCCATCTTCAGGTGATGTGATGATATGAACTCAACTGTTCGCAGAGAGGAACCCAAGAAAGTATTTCAACACATCTGCGAAAATCAACGAAGGAATAGGTAAATATAAAGTTACTCTACACATGCACTCTGAATTTAGGGAAAACACTTTTCTTACGTGTTTTTGCCTCCTGAACACGAATCTGGAAGAAAAATGCGGCGGTCTCATACCGTTCCCAAGTTAGAGAACAAAAAAAAACAAATTAACCTCATTTCAAGCACTGTTTTCTCGCACAAAACTCACTCAAAATGCCTCCTTCTTTTTACCAGCATAAACAATACACCCTAAATCACTTATTTTCGGCACAACTTTGCACAAAAAATCCTCCTTCTTACACAGTTCCAAATAAATAAATTTCAGACTTTGACACATGGAATTTAGTAACTTTGCCTTATTTTTCATGCTGGTAATAAATGAATCACCGCCCACAACAATTGCACACATAAATGAGGGGGAAACTATTGCTCACATTTGAATTCGAAAAGTTGGCAACTGTATAAGGAGGATTTTTTCGATAAAAACGACGATATTTTGTGCAAAGTTGTGCCGAAAATAAGTGATTTAGGGTGTATTGTTTATACTGGTAAAAAGAAGGAGGCATTTTGAGTTTTGTGCGAGAAAACGGTGCTTGAAAATGAGGTTAAAAAAAATTTAAAAGTTCTCTAACTCGGGAAAGGTATGCGACCGCTGCATTTTTCTTCCGGATTCGTGTTCAGGAGGCAAAAACACGTAGAAAAGTGTTTTCCCTATATCCAGAGTGCATGTGTAGAGTTATGGTGGATTTATGCAGCACCAATTAACAATTATCAAGTAACAATTATCAATTAACAATTAGCAATTATAAGTTCAACCATCATCCTACAATGGCCGTGTTTATGCAGACAAGGAACAATTATCAATTAACAAGTAGAAAGTTGGCCAACTTTTAACTTCTTACTTTAATTGAACCAAATTTTCTTCTAGTGCGCAACTAGTACGCAGATGACCGTGGATTGGTCCGTGCGATGACGAAAGCTAACCCAACTTTCACTAAATAAAATATTTTGGTTTGTTTTTGTTGTGGGTTGTGGCGTCTTTTGAAATTTTATTTGTTTGTGAAAATATACTGTAAAAATGGAAATTGATGATGCCATTTTGATCGACCTCGTTCGGCAATTTCCCGTGTTGTGCGCATGCTTACTTTTCTTCCTTAATCGTTAATTGAATGTGCATAAATACCATCATTTTCGTTACTTGTTAATTGCTAATTGTTGATTGATAATTGTTACTTGATAATTGTTAATTGGTGTTGCATAAATCCACCATAACTTTATATTTACACATTTTTTGAGGTTTTACAACACTATTTCTCGGCATAACCTCAAATTCGTTTGAAATGGAATCATAACATTTTTCAGTATTTTTTAGACACTCCATACTCACTTAAGGGTTTCAATTCGGTGGCCTCTTGATCCTTTTCGCTATTTAAAATATCATGAGTGTCAACAAACAAAGTTCCACACGCGTTATGTTTTGCTTCATCTTCCTCAATATCCGTTAATGAAAGTTGTGCTTCAAATTTGTAGTGTCCTGAAGCCATTATGCGTATTCCTGAATCCTGCTAAGATGGAAGAATTCAATATAAAATAAAATATTAGAATATGGTTAGTGTAGCGTGCAGTATCGTCATATGGGACTTGGTGATGTCACTAATAACTCCAAAAAGACGGCCATTTTACTCGGAAATGTAACCGTAACCAGTACGCATGCGTCCTGTCTCCTGTCCTCTCTCTCTATTAGTGGTCCTTGCTTCTTTTCGGCGCATTTGACCAGCTCAATTCCTTTGAAGGTTCAACCTTGTCTGGCTTTAATTTCCATGTTGTCCTCCTTGTGGATTGTACTCTAATTTGTCTCCTGTCCTCAGCCAGTTACTGACAGTTATGACTTATGACGTACCCAAGCAAAAATATCTATTTTTAGGACAAGTGAGTAAAGCGTAGCATTTAATCATGAACCTGGATGTTAAGCTAGGATTGGAAGCCGATCAGAAATTAACTAGTGAATTATAACACGAAACGACGTTAGCGCTATCTGAAACTCTAGTAATATCTCATTACTAATTAGGCCAAGTTTATTTCAGGTCATTGAACAAAGCAAGAAAGACAATACACTTGAAAGGGGTTTATATCAAATCGTCAATGAAAAAGTAGTTTCATGACATTCATGATTTCTAGGACTACATCGTTATTTCATAGATATGATTACTTTATTTCGGTTTTGAAAGATATTAAGGTTACTTACGAATGCACACAACCTTGATATCATTTTTATTTTTCGATATTTCTTGACGATGCGCCTTTGTGTAAGTATCGCACAAGTTGCCTACGTAAAAAAAAACCTCTACAAAAGTTCTGCCTCTCCAATGGCAATAGGGAACACTCAGTGCTCCTTTTCTAAAATATTTTGATATGTACCTAAAGATCCTCACCTAGAAAGCTCTGCAACAAATTTAGAAATTGAAAAAATCTTTAATATTTTTCATAATATTTCGAAATTGAAAATGCAAGTACTTATGTATAGTTTCAAAAATCGACACCAGAGGGAGTATCTGTTATTTTGAATGGACTTCCTAAGTCCTGGCGTCACAAGTAGGCGGAGCTTAGCGAACTTTTCCAAACAAATCGATTTTACATGTTAAAACGCCATAAGAAATTATTTATATGTTTATTGATCCTGCTTTCGTTGGTAATAAGGATAATTGCGTACATTTTTGAGTATGTGTCAGTCAGGTAGGTAAGGTTTTTAATGATAATTCAAGAATTGTTGTTGTTTGTTGAGATTATGTTATTTTTTCAATTGAAATATAGTTACTCATCATCTTTCATCATCATTAAAAAAGGTAAAAATGCCTGAATTGTTTGGAAAGATTCGCTAAGCTCCACCTACTTTCGACGTCAGACTTAGGTAGTCCATTCCCAATCATTTCATGTTCTCTTAAATCAGTACCGAGTAAACTAGAATAGTATCATCAGCAAAAGTAAAATATTTTGCTTCTCACGAGTAATGTTTATAAGGGGCCCCAAGACCAATCCTTGAGGCAATCTATAATTTGATTGCTGAACATCACTGCAACTATAGCCTAACATATTGCTCTCTATTGAGTGGATAAGTGTAAGTGATGTGAGCAGAATCCCCCGACACCCATGTTTTCAATTTTATTCAATAGTATTTTGTGATCGACATCAAATGCCTTCCGAAGTCTATAAAAACTGTGAGTACATTTCTGATCAAGTTTGGAAGAGATGTAATTTAAAAAATATATGGGTGCACTAAAGGTGCCACTATTTTTTTGGAAACCATAATATCTATCAAATTTTCAGCTTTATTGATGAATGTTACAATTCATAATTCTTTAATTGCTATTTCAATTATTGTTGATAGATAAAATACTCTTGTGATAGTTGACTAGATTGTATCATGCTAACTCCTGTCATAACAAATGAGGCAATGCGGATTGTTCAGTGCAATACAGACACAAACACGTTTAAAACAAGCTGTAACACAAAGAAAACAATGAAAATAAGAATCAGTAGAAGAATCCATCAATGGAGTGTGTGCCTTCTGCACAAAATAATTTTTCACACTTGTTTCAAAGCAGTGCAAGCTGAGTACAAGTTTGATATTGTCATCAAGTGCTTTATGTAACTCAACGCTGATCAATATCTGGTGATTCTAAGACACTGCGAGTCTAGTATACGGTTCATGTAATTTAGATTTATTTCTAGTTTCACAGTCATGGAACTGAAAATTACCATGAGGGATAGTTATGTTTTCCTTATATACAATAATATATTAATAAACAGGGAAGAGTCATTATACCAGTTTTTATAAATAACGGTTTGCATTGCTCCCTTAATGGTACTCCCATCATTATCCTTACAACTTTCGATGTAAAGTGAAGATTTCTTGTCACCCCAGTAAATAATTTCTCAGATAGATAAATATCAATCAATCAATCAGTATATACTTTATTGTATTCATGAACAAATCATGGTTACAAAGCAATACAATGGATAAAATTACAATAAAAATCAGTATAAACATATAAGGTAAAAAAATAAAAAAATTTTAAACGAGTAGAGACAATTAATTACAAAAACATTTAAGTATAATATATCACTAAAATATTGCGTCAATAAATCATGGTCACAAAAGATAAAGTAACAATAAAATTAGTATAAACATCTAAGGTAAAAAATTCAAACGAGTAGAGACAATTAATTACAAAAAGATTTAGGTATATATCACTAAATGATTGAGTCAATAAAAAACTCATCCAAACTATAATAGGTTCTTTCCATTAATTTCTATTTTAGCCCTTTTCTGAATTTAGTTGGTGGTTCAATTTCTTTTAAATCATTGGGAAGATGATTGTAGATTTTGCAACCATTGTAAATAAATGAGTCTTTAATGAGACTTGAGGTGGGTAGCAGAAGTTTTACATCTCTGTTTTGTCGAGTATTGTGTGTAGAGGAGTGAGAGCCAAACTTAGTTTTATGTTTTTTTATTATTGATGCTGTTTCCGAAATATACAGGGTAATTACTGTTAATATTTTATGGGATTTGAACAACTCTTTGCAAGAATCTCGAGGTTTAAGTAAGTATCTTAAGGCTCGTTTCTGCAGGATGAGCACACTATTCAATAAGTAGTTGTTGCAACTTCCCCAAAATGCAATGCCGTAGCGGATATGTGATTCGACGAGGGAGTGATAAACCATCTTTGCAGCTGAGAAATTTTATTCTTGTGAAGTAAGCTTCACTGTATAACACCCAGAAGAGAGTTTTTTTCTCAGTGCGATCACATGATCAACAAATTTTAATTTACTATCTATGTGAAGACCCCAATATTTTGTGTTGTTTTTATTTTCAATGATTCCTGATTCTAGGTCTAAGTCATCAAGCTCACATTTAAACGTAAGCAGATTTGTTTTATTGATGTTGAATGATAATTTATTGGAGTCCCACCAGTTAGTAACCTTAGTTAAATCGTCATTAACAGCTTTGTTTAATTCGTCAGTCTTTTTGTTGTACCATGTAATAGCAGTGTCATCAGCAAATAATGTGAGCCTGGCTGAGATATTTATTTCATTTCTCAGGAGATACAAAATAAAAATACAATATAACATTAAATTGAATTTGTATCTGATGCCTAAGGTACAGGGAAGAGGTGACTAGCAAATAGTGATATTTAAGACCAATTGTAAAAATTACAATGAAAATCACGAAGATTATCAAACATAAGGAGGCATGCATCGAGTGTAATGAAAAAAAATTATAACAAAACATGTTGGTGCAATATTTTTTTGAGATCGATTTTGAATTTTTTCATTGTTAATCCTTTCAAAGTTAGAAAAGGTACTTTTGTATATTTTGTTCTTGGGTTCTATTTGGCAAAATGATTGGTAAGGTATGCATGTCTGTCTGTGCACGTGAGAGGTTTTTATAAATTAAAACCGACACTTTGTAAATGTATAAATTCAAGAGTGTGAATATTTTATGCTTTTCAATCAATCAATCAAAAATATGCTTTATTGTCTAAGAGAATATTCTTATTGACAAAGCGTAATTATACTAATATAAACTAGGAGAGCTAATGATCAAAATGTTTTAAAAAAAAATTCCCTTTTCCTAATTATCTCTATAACTAGATAAAATTTAGATAAAATTGAAAGTTTAGATTATATACAAATTTTAAGACTTAAAGTGAGTGTTTTTCTGCTGACGAAGTAGAAACATATGTTTGCTAAACTTACTTTTGGTGTTCTCTATGTGATTCTTCTAGGTAAGCTTGGAGTCAATATTAATTCCTAAGAATCTTGTGTCAGAAGCGTTTTGACTGCACTTGTTTTTTACTGTTACCAAGTAGCTGCTATCTATTGAGGTTTTTTTAGTGACGAAATTAACCCATGTGAGTTTTGCAGGTATTAAGAGTTATTCCATAGGCCTTTCCACGACTCGTTACACACAAGCACATCCGCAATGTTAAAAAAGCGGCTAATATGAAAATTTCGGACACTTAGTTATTACCCTTATTATCAGTGCAATTAAATAAAGAATTAATTGATGGTTCTTCACTAGTACATTCAACAGTTGTATCCAACTAAGACTATGGTTGGAATTCAGAACTTGTAGAAAGGTTAGGATGACAATGACACCCACATACGTATAAAGTGTCTAAAAAGTTAGGGCATGCGCACAAAAAAATTTCTAGAATGAAAACAACTCTGTGAGCTTGGTTGTCACAGTTTGTGTTTTTTGGAGCATTGTAGGAACGGTTTCTGAATATATAACTAAATTGGTATCATCTGCATAGAAAATCAATACAGATGCAGCAGAACAATAAACTGGAAGATTGTTAATGAATACAATGAACAGGGGTCCTAGAACTGATCCTTGAGGTACCCTTGTTGAAACATTAACAAGATTAGAGCAAGTGTTATTTAGAAATACTTTTTGACTATGACCCTCGAGGTATGATGCTAGCCAATTCAGAATACAATTTAAGTTTTAAAAAAAATAGAAATTGTTTCTTGGATGCAATAGTGTCAAAGTAATGAAACAGGGTAATAGGTACTAATACAGTGAACCAATTTTGTTAGCTTAAAAGTATTGGTATTTCATTGGCTTGAGTTTAAACAATTTTAAAAGTAATAACTGATAAAATGAATACAAATATAAAATTAAGACAATAATGTATAAAAAATGTACAGTTTTAAAAGAATAGAAAGAAGTTTAGCCCACACATTTCACATTAATACAGGTATTTCATTTTTTATATTCTAAAAATTCTTATTGTGTAAGGTTCAATCAATAACTAATAAACTTTTTGTGAACATTGTTTGTCTTCTGTTCTTTTAGATTGTTAGGCAAACTATTAAAAACATTTGAGACTAAGCCTATGTACTGGAAAATTTAGATTTAATTTTTTTGTATGGTGTTTGTGTTGAGGCCAATATGAAGTGAAGTAGGAACAAATTGTATGCATGAATTCCTGGACCTGTGAGTAGATTAGTTCTCCTAAAAAGCCCCCTACAAGATTTCCTACAATTTAGGCCCAGGATTTGTCTTAGTATACACTTCTGCAGTGTTGAGTAGAAGTTGGCAAAACTGATAGTAGAGCTTTTTGGTGTAGGTACTGTTTTAACACTCGAAAGCTGTAGCATGTACTGCTGAACCTGCCTGAAAGTTTGTCAATATGAATATCCCACTTTAGGTAAATTTTAATTAAATTTTTTTAATATTTGTATAGTTGTTGGTGTGAATTTGATGACTGTATAGTATGGAAGTTTAGAAAAACAGATTTATCTGTGTTTAAGAGAAGAAAATTATTATTGAACCAATCTTGAGCTTTGCCAAGAGAGGAAATTGCTCTTTGATCAAGTTCTATGAAATGTTTTGCTATTACAAGGTCATTGTTATCATCTGCAAAATGTACATGAGCTGTTTGGTAATTTTTTGTGATATAAGGTAGATCAATTATGTACAAAATTAAATAAAATAGGCCCAATCACACTCCCCTGTGGAATGCCCCCGGTTATCTCCCCCTTGGCAGACTCCAATCTAATCCAATTTCTTTCCAGACTGACATATTGTGTTCGTTTTCCAAGATAGGATTGGATCCACCAGCACATGATGACTGAGACTGTCGAAGGCCTTTGATAAATCTAGAAAAACTCCCAGCATTTTATTTTTGTTTTCAATGCTATTGTATATACTTTCTATAAATTCAATCATTTCTGTGTTTATTGATTTTCCTTTTAGAGTCCCTGTATCTGGAAAAAGTTTAGAAGGCAGTTGCACATTGCAGATTCAAATATTTTTGTAAAAGATGGTAATAAGCTTATCAGACTAGTTTTGAATCATCTTTTTTGTAAACGCTACGGTTTATTATTTTAATGAGTTATCTTTTAAGACACAGAAGCAAGCATAATTCCTAGGCACGAAATTTTATAAGGCTGTTTGAAATACCATCTACACCTGCACTCTTATTATATTTCAAGTTTTTAATAATTTCCAATACCTCCTGTGTTGTAACAGAGTTTATAGACATTTCTGTAAAGTTTGGAAAGATATTTTATTTTGGGTATTTTTGCTGTGGAATTTTACTAATTGCCTGTTGCTGTATTTAAAAAAAGAATGCTGGTCCCCTTACACCATGATATTCTAATTTATATACTAAGAGTTCATGCCCAACTAGGTCAAATCAGAGTTTGAACCGTTCAAAACACATGAACGTTCATGACGCAACAAGTTCCTTTTTTCAACAAAACTCTTTGGACAAATTTTGCACTGAAATGGTTTTTCGCCTGTATGAATTCTTTGATGTCGTCTTAGACTGTACATTTGAGCAAACATTTTCAAACAAATTTTGCATTGAAATGGTTTTTCTTTTGTATGAGTTCTCTCGTGACACAACAATTTGCTTTTATTTTCAAAACACTTTTGACAAAATCGGCATTGAAATGGTTTTTCCTCTGAATGAATATTTTCGTGTCCTTTTAGATTTTCCTGTCGAGCAAAGGATTTTAAACAGATTTTGCATTGAAATGGCTTTTCTCCTGTATGATTTCTCTGGTGATACAACAATTTCCTTTTTTCAATAAAACTCTTTGAACAAATTTTGCATTGGAATGGTTTCACACCTGTATGAATTTTTTCATGTACCTTTAGATTGTCCTTTCGCGCAAACGATCTCGAACAAGTTTTGCAATGAAATGGTTTTTCGCCCGTATGAGTTCTTTCATGATCCAACAAATAGGTTTTGTCTGCAAAACACTTTTGACAAAATTTACATTGATATGATGTTTCGCCAGTATGAATTATTTCGTGTATTCTTAGACTGTTCTTGTGCGCAAAAAATTTCAAACAAAATTTGCATTGGAATGACTTTTCACCTGAATGAGTTTTTTCGTGTACTCTTAGATGTTCCTTAATGCAAAAGATTTTGAACAAATGATGCAGTGAAATGGTTTTTCGCCTGTGTGAGTTCTCTCGTGATCCAACATATAGGATTTATTTGCAAAATACTTTGGACAAAATTTGCATCGAAATGGTGTTTCCCCTGTATGAATAATTCCGTGTACTCTTAGACTGTTCTTATTGGCAAAAAATTTCAAACAAAATTTGCATTGAAATGTGTTTTCTGGTTTTGCACTTGTATGAATCTTTTCATGTACTCTTAGATTGTCCTTTCGGGCAAACGGTTTTAAACAGATTTTGCATTGATGTGGGTTAACTCCGGTGTGAGTTCCCTCATGACCCAACAGAGTGCTTTTATGTGCAAAATATATTGGACAAAATTTGCATTGAAATGGTTTTTCACCTGTATGAGTTCTCTCATGAGCCGACCATTTGGTTTTATCTCTAAAACACTTTGAACAAAATTTGCACTTGAATGGTTTTTCTCCTATATGAATTTTTTCATGACACAACAATTTTCTATTATCTGTAAAACATTTTGGACAAAATTGGCACTGAAATGTTTTCTCCGGTTTTTCACTTGTATGAGTCTTCACATGTGCTTTTAGATTATCCTTTCGACTGAACGATTTTGAACAAATTGGGCATTGAAGAGAGTCATCCCCTGTATGAGTTCCCTCGTGACCCAACAAAGTGCCTTTATGTGAAAAACACTTTGGACAAAATTTGCACTGGAATGGTTTTTCATCTGAATGAAGTTTTTCATGTACTCTCAGATTGTCCTTTCGAGCAAACGATTTCAAACAAATTTTGCACTGAAGTCGGTTATCCCCTGTGTGAGTTCCCTCATGACCCAACAAAGTGCTTTTATGTGCAAAACACTTTGGACAAAATTTGCATTGAAATGGTTTTTCCACTTTTTGAAATTTATCATTGGACTCTCGTTTAGTTTCAAAAGGATGAGATTTTGAAAAAGATTTTTTTCCGGAGAGAATAATTTGAGAATTCATCGAATCGATGCTTGTGTCATTTTCACTTTTCACAACTTTGTCATTCTCTTCTATAGTAGTATTTTGTTGAAGAAATGTTCCAGATCCTAAAAAAAAGAGAAACAAATTTGGTTATTTATAAATGAAATTTTCTTACGATAATTCAACTCATGTATAACAAATCGCATATGCTACAGTGCAATTGTGAGTTTGACAGCGGCAAAAGTTAGCTGCAACTTTTACCTCGACAAATGCACCAGTGGTTTTTTCACTTATTCATTTGTTTATCAATTATCGGGGTGTTGGATGTTTCTAAATTTCTTATTCATTAAATTGTCCTGCCGAATTACACTCAATGTGATAATGATAATGATTTTTATTTTACCAAAGGTGTATACAATATACATAAAAAATGGATAAATGAGTTGTAAGGTAAAATAAAGGTGGTAATCCCAAAAAAGCTCTCGAGGAGCTTGTCGAAGGGAATTTCCTACTCTATAAATAACAATTCAAAATTTAAAGGTAAAAATAGATAAAAGTAGAGGTTACAATATAAAGTTTTTTTAAGAATTTTTTAAAACCACGATAAATATAATATTTTTGCACAAATAGTGAGTATGTTGTGCAGAATAGATACATTAAAAGTAGCACAATATAAATAAACAAATAAATAAACCAGAAGTCAGGGATCGATGAGGTTGTGGAAAACGTATCTGTTCATTGACAAAATCCAAGCTTTCACTTTTTTTTATATAGGGTTTGGGAGTCGATAGTTTTTAATGAGATAGGTAGCAAGTTTCTCAGCCTTGGAGCAATATAAACGAAGTATCTTTGGCCAATCCACTTATGTGCTCGTGATAGTATTTCATTTGCAACTGTTTTCATCCTAGTTTGGTATCGATGTACAATTAAAGTAGTTACAGGTCTGTTATATGTAAAAAATAATATGGTTTTGCAATAAAGTTGTCTTAGGTCCATTATTTGAGCTCCGCTGAATAAAAGCTCGGAAGGATATGGCTGGGATTTTTTGAAAATAATTTTGAGAATGCGTTTTTGAATAACTTCTAAGGGTTTCAGTTTAGTTATCCTCATTCCTCCCCAACCTATCATACCATATTGTATAATGTTTGTATTGATATCAGGTAAATTTGTGTTGTTCAAATTCTAAACTGTTTCCTTTAGCAATTTGACTCGAAAAACTGTCAACCTAAAAACGCTCCACCTTCGGTGTCGCGTTTTTAATAGTTGACAGTTTTTCTCGTCTAATTGCTAGGCAACAGTTTCTCATTAAACAACCCAAATTTACCCGATAAAATACAAACCTCTCGTGCAATTATAAGTGAGAAAAGGTTCCGGTATTCAATTTGTAATACTTTTTTTAAAATTTTGTAATGAAGCATTTTTCCAAGCTCCGTTACTAAGAACTGGCTAACCAAAAGTTTGAAGTAACTTTGGTACGTCCCTGCCTATTTGGGGGGTTTAACCTTAATTATGGATTGGCAACAAAATAATGCCCCGTTTAGAAAATAAGTGGGTAAATTGGATCGATTACAAAACCAAGCAAAAGAATGTTCTAATGCCTTTTTGCACTGTACAAAAAGACTAAAATACTTTCGTGACGGTTTTTACTATGAGAGTAGAAAAAGGTAGATTCATATGAATAAAAACGTAGTATACTTTTTCATAAGGGGACAAAAAGATAAGGTGCTTTTTGGTCCAGTTCTTATGTGAATCAGACAAAAAAACGGTCTTTCTTTATACGATTTTTGTCCGATATTTATTTTAAATCCGGTGGATATAAAAGACGAGATTTAAATAGGATCGCTTTCTTTATTACTTCCATGTCGAGCACAAGCTCTTTTACTACCCGTTCGGCAGCGAGTCCTTTTGGCTTCCGTTCCGAGAACAAGTTATTGAAATCGTTCTGCGAGTCGCGAGTCGAAGAAAATAGTTTTTTGTAAAGCATAAGCATTCATGAAAAAACTTTGTTTAAGTAGTGAGGTAACCGTAAGTGAAACATTGTGTTTAAATCTTTGATAACCTGTTGATTTGATTGGGTCATTAAAACACCTTCATAACAATATTGCCCTGTAGTATATATTTTTCCCCCACTGTGTTTGAAAACCGTTCGAGTTTATCAGGTTGGCGTAACGCCTAATTGATTTTATTGCATGCATTATAATATTTCATGAAAAGTACCATTCAGCTGGGGAGAATCGCACAAGTGTAAAATATCCCAGTCCCGTGACTATCACGATAAATCAAGTTATGCATTATTTGTTATTTCGGATTGATTTATGTCGTGGGGTATTATTGTTGGAACTTATAAACTGATCGATTTCCGTTCAGCTGTTCAATTTATTGCATAAAATATATTGTTGAAGTTCTCACAATCTTGTGTTTCGCCCGATATCCTGTTGATTTCTCCTTGGTATTCACTCTTAGAAAAGTGGAATCAACCGCATATAAAAAAACATCTGCAGTGTCAATAACTTGGGGTAGGTCATTTATATATATTATAAACAATAATGGCCCCAGCCGTTTTTAACTTGGATAGTGCTAGAGGTATCATTGTTAAATGATACATAATGACGTCTATCTTTGAGATATGTTTCGATTAGGCTGAGAGCTGTCCCACAGTAGTGATTTCAATAATTTTTGACAGTATTGGAGTTACTGTAATGAATCTGTAGTTATCACAATCATTGCAGTTGCCTTTCTTTAGAAGAACGATCACACATGAGAGACATGTGATCATCCACCACTATAAATTGCGAAGCGTGGCGCATCAGTTAAGTTTGAGTCATCAACGAGATATCACCTGAAGATGGCAAAGGTGATTTTGCCTAAATGTCGTGAAATGGAACCTTTTGCGGAGAGAAAGCAGTTCAACAATAACATTACATACGCGAAAATCTACGAAGAAATATAACACATATTTAGAGGGTGAAAGGATTAAAATACTGACTTTTTGGCAGTACATTTCTATTCTGAAAGGGCAAGTTAGTTCAATTGCTCCAATCCGTTACTGCATTTTATATATATATAATTATTTTTTAACGTTTCAGGATACACTACTGTTTCCTTCTTCAGGCCTCTTGAATAATTCTCAATCGAAGATAATTTATTCATGTACAACTCTGACTTACCTATTGAAAGTTCATGAGAATAGTTTGTTCCCATTTCTGTTCCAATTAATATATCGGGTTTTTCCTCACATATTTCAGGTTTGACATCTTCGTCAATGATATCGATGTCATCCTCAGTTTTGACAGTTTTTGTTTCAGCATTATTTGTCAATAAATCATCGATATACTCATGGTGATCTCCTTCTTCATGCTTTATTATAAATCCATTACTAGAATGGTCAACTTTAGGTTTTGCTAATTCACTAGCAAGTCCATTACAAGTTGTATTTTCCCAGATATCTGTAATTCAAGATCAAATTATGACTATTTTTCAAATTAACTTTTTTTTCCAACTATACAGGATTTCAACTTTCAATTGAGCATATACCTGCCAACATTTAATACTTTTTGAAGGAAACTCACGAGCTGGAGAAAACTTTGATTCTGTGGGGCCTTTAACACTGTTCCTCAGCATAACCTCGAATTTGCTTGAATTGGGATCATACATTTTTCCATTCTCATTATTTTCCAGACACTCAGCAGGCACTACAAATTCACCTAACGGTCTGAATTCGGTGGCCTTTTCCTCTTTTTCTATATTTAAAATATCATGAATGTCAACTAAATAAGTGTCACAAGCGATTTGTTCAGCTTCAGCTTCCTCAATATCCGTTATTGAAAGTTCTGCTTCACATTTGTAATGTCCCGAATCCATTATCTGATATTCCTGATTCCCGCGGAGATGGGAATAATCAATATATAAATTTGATGATGGTTATTCTAACAACACCAAAAAAGACGGAAATTTCTCTGAAATGTAAGCATCGTAACCAATGCGCAAGTGCATTGTCATCTGTCAGTTGTTGACTTCACAGTTATGACGTACCCACAGACATATATTATGGACTGGTTGTGAGAAAGAGAGCATTGATATCAGAACCTGTGAATAAGGACAGAGTGAGTTCAGGCAAAATATTGGTTTCCTATATTGTTTATGTTTTCGTGTGGTGTTTTGCTGGTTTTTTATAAATTTATCCAGTGTTTCTAAACTTTTTGACAAATTATAAGAAATCTTAAATACCTATGCCTTCTTCGTGTGCAGCCTACAATTGTGTAGTTAGATACAAATGAAACTAAATAAAAGCTTGTAAAAAGGGCTGGATGTGAAATTTTTTAGGTGAGTAAGCATGGAGTGTAGGTAGTGATTTGTAGATTTTTCACAGGTTTCCGAAGAATGAACTTATGAGAAAATTTTAATTTATTTTCTCAGTCACGCACAAACTGGTAACATTTTACGTGACTTCTCTTGTTTATATAGGTAACTTGGTTTTATTTTTGTGCCTCTATTTATATTGTAGCTGAAGTTGATAGATTTAGATATTATTAGTATCAGAGGTGGGTGGTAGGATTTTGTTTGATTCGGGGGTAGAATTTGATGTTTTTTCCCGAGCAATTGCTTAAACTAATATTGGTTAATAATATATATAAAAGTATATATTTATTCAAAAAATTTTCCTTTTTTTCGGAGAAGAAACGCAGAAATATATGTTTTCAAATTGAAGGATGTTTTCTTCAAACGTTATAAATATACATGGAATTATTTTTACACCGTTGGAGTAACGGCTTAGGAAATTGTATTCCGCCGGAGTAAAGGTATACTTTTACAGCGCCAGGCTGAAATGAGACAAGACTTCCCTACGGATTGTCCGTCGATCTCCGTCACGCTCGATTGAAAAAATATAACTTTCATTCCCAATAACACGTACTATTTTCCTCAGTATTTCCCAAAAATAATTGGACCATTTTTTCTACAGACACGAAATTTTATAGATTACATAAACGTTTTTTATATAGGCATTATTGATAACAAATTTTGAAATCGCTGGAGGTCCTAATTTAGTTTAATTGCTCTTCTAACTTCATGATATCGAATATAAATTTAATTATCAATAATTTTTTTCAGTCTTGAACTTTCTGAAAACTTTGGAGGAGAAATAAAAAACATTTTCATTCAAATGGAGGCTGTTTTCTGAAAGATATGAAAATATGTCGCATAAAGTTCTTCACTGTGATTCTTTGAACTTTTTCAAAACTCATCTCATTCTTTATATGCATGCCGGAAATAAAAACAAAAGTCAAGAACAAATAAAAGTATTTACTTACCCATTAATTTATGCGTGTGAAGAAAAAATACAACATAACCTCGCTTCACACCTTCAAAACAAAATCGCGTCCGTTTAAGATTCACCCGAAGTTAGCCGAATGTCACCTGATATTACGAAGTAGGCCGAATAGGCCTATTCATTTAGATGTTTTTTTAAGGCGCATGCGCTCATTTTGAGACCCAAAGTCTGATTGGCTATTGGGAAAGTGAATAGCCATTGGTTAGTTTTGAAATAATAATTTGAGATTGGCTTAGTTCAAAATTAGCGGTATTTTCACATTATGTCAACAGTCAACTGCATGACAAATGCACCTGCATACATTGGCGTTCGTATCTTTCTTTGTAGGTTAAGTACTTATTACCTATTTTATACCGCCAAAAACCTTTCATTCGTAGATAAAATAATGTACACGAATATTTTCTAATGGTGAGTTTTCTTCTCCATGTAAATTCAAGTCAACTATCCATAGAAAAACTCGGAAATATTTTATTTCCTTAAAAAAAAAATCGCCGTCAATGCCGTTGGGTCTGACAGGTAAACAAAGTTAGTCATTTGTCATCTAAATGAAAAAGCCTATAATGCGCGACAATTCACGAACTTCTGATTTTCGGCTTGACTGAAGCTTCGGCTGGTTTATGGCCAAAATCGAAAATATTGCCAAATCATGATTTTTTGGTCGAAAACGAAGCTTCGGTCGGACACTACAATGTTTCCTCCAAGTCAGGTACTGTGAGAGAGAGGAATATACTTTATTGTCTAAGATATAAATTTTTTATTGACATAGGGATTTACAAAAAAAGAAGAACAATCTTATACTAATCCATTAAAATATAAACATAAGTCAGATATAAAATAAAAGTGTATAAAATTCAGAAATGTACTCTGAGGAAAGCTGAAAATCCCAAAATGGAGAGTGTACTATACAAATGGTTTCTCATGCAACGTAAAATAAATTTACCAGTGTCAGGCGAAATACTTAAACAAAAAACTCTAGATTTTCATGCAAAAATAAAAAAAGATCATGGAAAATTCAATGCAAGTGATGGATGGCTGCAAAAATTCAAGTGGCAATATGGAATCAGACTTTTGAAAATTGCGTGTGAGAAATTGTCATCCATTTTCACTAGAATTATCTCAAACCATTAAAGAACTCAACTTGAGCGAACACCAAGTTCATAATGCAGATGAAACTGGATTATATTTGGAAGCTTCTGTCTGATAAAACCTGTTTCACTTGCCGAAAAAACTGTGCCTAGTCTAAAATTAGCCAAACAGCGAATAACAGTTCTAGGATGTGTAAATGCATCAGGTTCACACAAGTTAACACTTTTAGTAATTGGAAAGGGCAGATCACCTAGATCTTTCAAGAATTTTGACAATCCTTTAGTCTACAAAAACACCAAAAATGCTTGGATGACGCAAGAAATTTTCAAAAATTGGTTCTTTAAAGATTTTGTTCTGAGGTAAGTGACAAAAATGTATGAACAATAGTGAAAAACATTTGTTTGTAGGTGAAAGTATTCCGCAGACAGAAAAATCTGCCTGAGAAAGCCATGCTCCTCTTAGATAATGCTCACATTAACGCGCGAGTCGAATGTACTGCTACTACAGTTTCCCCGTTGTTAAGGTTGGTGTAAGCATGCTCAAAAAAATGAAAGATTGCATCATTGAAAACCAAATTGTGTATTTGTTAGGATTTCATGACTATCTAGAAAAGCTAGTACTCTTTTTTTGACAAGTTTTCAATTATTTTCGAAAGTGTAGAGAGTAAAGATGGTCTGAAAGTGTAAAAGATCTGTTGATAGCTCTGGCCAATTAATCTAAAGCAGCATCTGGGAGGTTTTGTATCCATAAAGTGAAAGTAGGATATATCAATGTGGTTAAGATCTGACTGAGGTTCTAGGGTAGTTGTTAGTTTTTGAGCAATTGTGCAATAGAAGTCATTAAGAGTTTCGGGAGTTATGTTCATAGCACATTTAATTATATGTCTATAAATTTGGCGGTAATTATTGAAATGTATTGATCTCAAGTTTTTTGCAGAAGATCTAATGTCTTGAGTTACCAGGATTTTTGATTTTTGTTTTTAATTTTTTGTTTTGGAAAACATTCTTCGAAGACTTTAGTTAGTAGTTCTTGAAATGTATGTATAGAATCGTTTGCTGACAACACATCTTTCCATGAAATTTTTTCGCATTTTTGTTTAAATAAATAAATAAATAATTTTATTGCACTTTAATATTGCAGAAATGTACAAGCTAGTCACAAACAAGAAAGTATACCAACCAAAGGGTATGACGGTTTAGATAGTCATCAACTGAATATGGCTCCAAATCGAGGAGAAATTTCAGGAGTGGCTTCTTTAATGAATTAAAGTCATTCACCTCTTTCAGAGGTGGTGGTAAATTGTTGAAAAATTTGATAGAACAGTATAGAGCGCTCCTCTCAACACAGGACAGCCTATGAGCAGGCACGTTATAATTGTTGTGTCTTGTGTTGTGTGAGTGCTGTATTCTGTATTCATCAAAATAGTGTTTATTCAAGAATACAAACTTAATACTTTCAAATATATATAATGCAGGTACCGTGAGTATTTCTAACTGTTTGAAATGACCTATGCAGGAAACTAGATGTCCAAGTTCTTGTATTATGCGAACTGCTCTTTTTTGGATTTTGAAAACTCTCTCAGCATCACTACAGGCACCCCAGAGAATGATACCATAGCGAGCAAGAGAATAAAAATTGGAGTAATAGAAAGATTTGACAATGTTGCTATTTGCATTTTTAACTAACACCCTGATGCCATAGCAAGTCTGACTCAGCTTTGAGCATAGGTGGTCCATATGGTAGTTGAACTTTAGGGTTTCATCTATGATAATACCTAACGTTCTGATGATGAAAATGTGATTTTGTGTCCGTTCAGAACTATGTTATCAGGTGTAGGCCAATACTGATTTACTTTGAACATGACAATGTTAGTTTTACCTGGATTCATTACCAGTCTAGAGTTGGAGAACCAGTTTTCTGCAGCTGTCATTAGAGAATTCGCATTAGAAATGAGTTCTGGATAGACAGGTGCTGTGAGAAAGAGTGTGCTGTCATCAGCATAGTTAATTATAGTATTATTTTGGTCGGTAAGTGATGCAAGGTCGTTCAAAAAAATTATAAATATCAAGGGGCCTAGGACGCTGCCCTGTGGCACTCCCATAGACACATCCATGGGCTCTGACCGTACATAGTTACCTACATTATCTCTAATCTTCACAGAGTGCTTTCTTTCATGTAAGTAGGATGCAAACCATTTTAAAGCGGTGCCTCTAATACCATAGTATTCAAGTTTAGTTAGAAGGATTGTAAAGTCTATGCAGTCAAAGGCCCTGGACAAGTCCAAAAAAATGCCACAGGCTATATTTCCACAATCTAGAGAATTATATATTTTATTAGTGAGTTCGAATAATGCTGTTTCAATACTCCTGCCTCCAAGAAAACCATGTTGGCTGTTATTGAAAATATTTTGATTTTTGAAGAAAGTAACAATTTGTATAGATACAGCAATTTCAAAAAACTTTGAGAGAGCGCTGAGCAAACTGATTGGCCTGTAATTTTATCGAAAGACTCGGGGTCGCCTTTCTTTAAGCAGGGCTTGATTATAGCAAACTTCAGGTTTTCGGGGAAAACTCCAGATTTGAGTGATGTATTTATAATATGGCATACGGGCTCAACGATGTAGACAAAACACTTCTTCAGTAGGAATGTCATCGTATCCAGAGCTTCTCTTGCCCTCCATTTCATTCATTATAACAATCAATTCTTGTGATGTGACTGGAGAAACTATTATAGTTGTGGGGAATATTACATGTATATTCATGTTGAAGTGGTAGTTTATCAGCGATTAGGTTAATTGCTTTTTGGTTGAAAAAATCGTTCATTAAATTTGCACCTTCGACGGAGTTTTCGAATGTTGGCTGATTCTTGACTTTTTTGCGACCTGTTAGCTCACTGATTATTTGCCAGGACGTTCTTGATTTGTTATTTGACTTAGCCAGTCTTTGCTCGTGATATTTATTTCTTTCTTGCCTTAGAAGTTCATTATATTTGATATGCGCAGCTTTGAAATTAATTTTATACTTTGGGTAGTCGAAAGACAGCATTTGATAAATTTGCATTTCATTTTTGGCTGCCAGTAGTTCTGTACTTTGGAAAATAACTTTAGTTTTTTTCTCTTTTACTTTCTTGGGAGGGAAATGTTTGTTGAAGTATAGTAGAAATGTGTTTATAAATATATTATACTTGGAGTCAGTCGAAACAGCATTATATACATTTCCGAAACGTTCATCTTTTAGATCAGTACAGAAATTGTTGATCGCAACATTCGAGAAGAATCTTGTTTTGTCACAGTGTGGAATTACATCCTTTGTATATTAAATGTTAGTACCTGCGCGGTATGATCAGATATACAAGTTTCTAAAATCCTAATTGATTCAGTTTCGTTCTTAGAATTTGTAATAATGTTATCTACACATGTTTTGCTTTCTTTGCGAGTAACTTGCTTCACTGTCGGAAAAGCATCATATGATTCGAGTATATTCATGAATTCATTTGAAGAGTTTGATCCCCCCAATAAGTCAATATTGAAGTCGCCCGTTATATAGAAATTATTGTTTTTTCTTGACAGAATATCAAGCAGTTTTGTAATTTTGGAGAAAAATATTTCAACATCACCGATCTGTTGGAAATTGTTTTTAGTATATAATTTTCCGAGCTTGAACTTTTTAATATATTCGTTGCATGTAACTGAAAATTTTAAGACAATGGCTTCATGGTCAGATAGACCTGCTGGAATTACATAGCGTTTGTGTTCATCCAAATTTGTGCAGATGTAGTCTACAACAGTGGATGAGAATCGTGAAATTCGTGTTGGCCCCTGAACTAGCATTTTTAGGTTGTATGACAAGTTGGTTGGTTGGTTGAAAGCTGACGAGCCAGAGACAGCGTTGGCACTTAGCTTCCCTTGACACTGCGACTAGCTGGGCGTCACAGTCGAAGATAATATGAGAGGCTGTTTCCTCCTCTTCATCACATAGCCTACACTCCACGGTTTCCCTGCGTAGTCCCATGGTGTTTAGGTGTTTTCTTAGGCCGCAGTGTCCAGTCAACAGACCTACTATTATACAGTGCTTCTCAAAAGTCCGCTCCCCCCCTCTTATTTTTGGAACGATTAAACATAAACAAGTGAAATTTGGAAACTGAATATTAAAGGTTGTAAACTTCCCTACTAGTGATGATAGATGACAAAATCGTCAAAGATGACGTCACAAGGCCATTGTGACCAATGATTTTAAATGGAACCCTACGGCAAGCGACACTTCTTTTAAAAGGTATCGAAAAAACCTATTCAATGATACTAATTTTATTCGTGTTTATGGCAGTTTTGGCAACTCGCTTTTAAAAAACGCAAAGCTGTGATGAATTAAATCAGTTGATACTAAAATTCCAAATTCAAGCTCCGCCTCTGGATAGTTGTCAAATAAGCTGACGTTTTTGTTAGCCTCCCTAATTCGATGTTTTTGTAATTGTCCAAGTTTTTGTACATTTATTAATTTGTGTATTGTTGATCGAACGTTTAATTGTTTAAGCAGCTTTTGGTACTTTTTATATTTTTGTAAATTTTAATAATTTGTTAAACTGTTGTGAGCCGAACGTTTAAGTGCTTTAAGAAGCGAAATGGTACGTGCTTTAGGTGATAAAGTAGCAGCGATCCCAATTCATGGTGAAACTGGACAAAATATTCATGCAGCAGAACGCATTTTTAATGAGAGGTTTCCCGATCGCCCCGTTTCGAGGACTTATTTAAGGGAGCTTCTTCGTAAGTTTGAAACAACGGGTAGTATTAATGATGCGAAACGATCTGGCAGACCACAAATTTCTGATGAGAAAAAAATGTATATACTGGCAGAAGTAATAGTTAATCCTACTTCTTCAACAACTCACGTTGCATCTACCTGTGAAGTCAGTCGAAGTACAGTACACAGGGTGTTGAAAAAAAACAAATTTCATCCATACAAATTAAAAATGGTTCATCAACTCTCAGACGACGACCCAGACCGAAGACTAGAATTTTGTGAAAATATGGAAACTAAAATTAACCAACAGCCAGACTATGTCAAAACAATTTGTTTTAGTGACAAAAGTACTTTCTATCTAAATAAAAATGTAAATACACAGAATGTGAGGTATTGGAGTGACGCAAATCCTCACCTGTTTCGTGAAACACATACCCAATTTCCCCAGAAGGTGAATGTTTGGGCAGGTATCCTGGGAAACCACATCGTTGGGCCTTTTTTTTTAAATACTAATTTAACTGGTGAGGTTTATCTGGAGCTGTTGCAAAACGCAATAGAACCATTAATCCTTGAAATTTTGGAAGATAATCCAGATGAATTCGGCAATTTGGAAATAACATTCCAACAGGATGGTGCTCCTCCACACTATTACGGTGCAGTAAGACAGTATTTGGATGAGGAGTATCGTAGTAGATGCATTGGATGACGAGGTTCAACGGAATAGCCAGCTCGATTACCGGACCTCACACCTTTGGATTTTTTTCTGTGGGGGTACCTTGAATCGAAGGTTTACGCCACTGAACCTGACAATATTGACGTTCTAAAACAAGTATTGTTGCAAAATGTGAGGCTGTTTCCGCAGACACATTTGCAAAAGTACGAGAAGAGTTTAAAAATAGGATATTTCACTGTCAGGAAGTAAATGGAGGTCACTTCGAGCAATTTCTTTAAGTAGATACTGATTCTTAAATCTGTAATTAATATCATACTGAATGGAATTTAAATTTTAATGTTTACTAATGAGCCATTAAAACTGCCATAAACACAAACAAAATTAGTATCATTGAATAGGTTTTTTCGATACCTTTTAAAAGAGGTGTCGCTGGCCGTAGGGTTCCATTTAAAATTATTAGTTACAATGGCCTTGCGATGTCATCTTTGACGATTTCGTCATCTATCATCACTAGTAGGGAAGTTTACAACCTTTAATATTCAGTATCCAAATTTCACTCGTTTATGTATAATCGTTCCAAAAATAAGAGGGGGGGGGAGGGGACTTATGAGAAGCACTGTACGTGCCTTCGTTCTGTTCAGGTTCAGAAGGTCAGCCGTCAGGGTCCGGTTTGGGTGCCCTACCATGACTTTGCTGTGTATTTGCCCGACAGTTTGATCCCAATATTGTTGGTGTCTTCTTTTTATCCACTCGTCGATCAGGGTCCTGCATCGGTTTTTGCTAATCCCATGCACAGGTTCTGGCCCTGTGAATAGCTTTTCAGATGCTTGTCTAGCTAGCTGGTCCGCTTTTACGTTGCCTTCAATGCCTCTATGACCTGGCACCCACATCAAGGTGACCTTGTTGTGTTTTACCAGCTGGATGAGGTTCTGGAGGCAGTCCCAGACCAGTTTAGACTTAATCTGTATAGAGTTGAGTGCTTTGATAGCACTTTGACTGTCAGATAGAATGTAGATGTGTTTTTTCCTATAACCACTTTCTAGATTCTTCTGAATGCATACCATAATAGCATGTGTTTCAGCTTGGAATATCGTGGATCATTTGCCAAGTGGTATTATGTAGTCCCTTCTTGGCCTTACCCCATGTATTCCTGCTCCCGTTCCTTCAACTGTCTTTGAACCGTCTGTATACCAGACTATGTCCGCAGTTGATGAGATTCTATACTCGGGGCCCATCCAGATCCGTCAATTCGTGTTTCGAATGGTTTTTCGAATGAGTATAGGGGTTGCATGTAGTCTGAAATCATTTCGAGTTCTTCGATATTGATTACATGAGTGATTCTGGTATGTCCAGTTGTTCGGATTCTCCAGTTTTTCGTTTGTTTCAGTCTGTATGCACTCATCTTGGCCTCTCCAATGACATGTAAGTCAAGGGGTTCGAGGTTTAGGATGATTTCCATTGCAGCTGTTGGAGTGCTATTCATTGCACCCGTGATACAAAGACAGGCAAGCCTCTGGATTTTCCCAAGGTTGGTTTTTGCCTGTCTTTGATTTGTTTATGACAAGAGTAAATCATCTATAGGTTGAGTAGATGAAGAGGACTTTTTATCATAATTAATGTTGAAATCACGACCTACTGAGAATTGACAGAAAGGCTTGAATTTCTGTAAAAAAGCCGTGACATTACGTGTAGGTGGTCTATTTAAACAAACAAAAAAAAAATTGCCATCATGAACTATAGAGAATTCAAATTCTCTTTCAACTATAAGGAAGGCTTATCGACATTTTTTAATGTAATTTCTTTGTATAAGCTTTCTTTAACCAAGATCATGGTACGCCCATGTATTGATTCTGTCCTAGAAATTTTACTGATTCTGTATTATTGATATATTTATTATTGACAATTTGTGAAAAAAATCCATCATATCTCAAAGTGGAGTGGAATGAGAGAGAGAGAGAGAGAGAAATATACTTTATTGTCATAAGAGTAATCTTGTGGACAAAGTTTCACTTAATCTATAATGCGGTTTATATCTAAAAACAAAATGCATTTAAAATAATCAACTTTCACTAATACATAAAGTAAGTTTGTATATAAAAAACATATAAGTCGTAAAAATACTGGTAAAAATAAACAAGTTTGTCTAAACCCATAAAATTAATTCATATAAATATAAATAAAATATATAAGTCACATTGAAATATATCCCAAATAAAATTTAAAATCACAGTATTGATTGGTTTTTTAAAAATTATCATTATAAAATTCTTGTACATTATAGTATGGTCTATCACTTAAAAAACAATGTTTCAAGAAAACTCTTAAAGTCGTACCCCACAATGTTTATTATCCTTTCAAATAGGGATAATGCATGTTTCGGTCCTATAAAGGTCCATCATCAGCCAAAAACGGAGACTAGTATTCTAAAAAGGGGGGTTACATCAATGAATGAATTCAATATTACCTCTCTTATTTCTTCTATTTCTGAAAGATTCAAAAACCCCTCTTTCACTTTACTTTCTTTCTTAGGCCAAGTTTCCTGTGATGTCCGAATTTTTTTGAATAGATACAATAAATATATAATATCTCTCATTTTACACTTGCCACACTCTATCGAAAACATTTCGTAACACTAAAGATAACATTCCTTTACATAACAGGTCCGGAGTTTACTAGATCTTGTTCATTCCCAACTCGCAATGCTCAATATATCGGTCAGTGTGGAAGAAGGATCATCACCAGAGTCATTGAACATGTCAAGATTATTAGATAAGATAAGATATTTATTCACCTTCAAAATACAATAACGAAGTATGAGACGGGCATAGCCCAATATCATATTCGATTTGTTTAGGTACGTCTATAGCAATGTTACAAGTACAATTTTCAATAAAAAATATCTACCGTAGTAAAAAGTAATTTTGACCTAGACAGTTCAATTTTCAATAAAAATGACGTTCACAGTACAAGTTTCAATGAGAAATAAGTAAATACAATAAATAATATAGAGTAATTATGACATTATCAGTACAATTTTTAACAAAAGAATATAAATACAGTAATATAAGCTAGTAATAACATTAATCTAACCAAGAGCACATTTTGGTCTGATAACAGAGCAGTTCCGCTTAGGTCATTGTGACTTAGTATTGGTCCAGGCATGTGTGAAAATATCATTGATGTTATACATCGGATTTTTGAGCAAAGATTGTTTTAGCATATATTTAAGTTTTTTTGTGGAATATGTCTTCCAATCCACTGGTAAAAGGTTATACAACTTCAGGGGCACAAACTCCGTCTGCTTCATGGTTCTTTTATAGTTCACTGCCAGTGGTCTGAACAGGTTCTTGTTTCTGGTATCGTGATTGTGGATTTGAGATCCCAGTGTTTTTGTGTTTGTTATTGTGTACCCACAGTATTGCCTCAGTTATGTACATACAGGGCAGTGTTAAAATTTGTAAATCTATAAAACTTGGCTTTGCATGCTCCTGTGGTCCCACGTTTGCAATTTATGCAAATTATTGAAAAACATCCTGGGTCTAACAAACACCAACTGTGGAGAAAACAAAAATAAGGTGTACGCTTGAAGTATATATTTTCCCATAATGTAACTTTTGATGAACAATTTCCTTTTTTCAGCAAAACTCTGCAGGTTTTTTTTCCGTATGAATTCTCTCATGAGCCAACAATTTGCTTTTATCTGCAAAACATTTTGGGCAGAGTTTGCATTGAAATGGTTTTTCCCCTGTATGAGTTCTTTCGTGGCGCAACAATTTGCTTTCATAAGCAAAACCCTTTGGACAAAATTTGCATTTCAATGGTGTTTCACCTGTATGACTTTTTTCGTGTATGCTTAGATTGTTCTTTCCAGCAAAGGTTTTTAAACAGATTACACACTGAAATGGTTTCTCTCCCGTATGAGTCCTCTCATGAAGCAATAATTTGCTTTCACACACAAAACACTTTGGACAAAATTTGCATTGAAATAGATTTTCGCCCGTATGAATTCTTTCATGTAGAATTACACTGGTCTTTTGGGAAAACGATTTCAAACAAATTTTGCACTGAAACGGTTTTTCCCCGTATGAATTCTTTCATGCGCAACACTGGTCTTTCTGAAAACCTTTCAAACAAAATTTTGCACTGAAATGGTTTTTCCCCGAATGAATTCTTTCATGACACAACAATATCTTCTTTTGTGAAAAACTCTTCGGACAAACTTTGCACTGAAATGGCTTTTCTACAGTCGGTTCCATCCTATAATTTTCCCCGATCATAGATGTTTCATTCTTTTTTGTGGCGGTATTTTGTTGAAGCTGCGTTCCAGGTCCTAAAAAAAATAATTTAAAAGTGTTTCTTCATATACTTGATGATTTTGATACAATTAATTTTATTTAGTTTTACAGAATACATAATCCACCTAGACCTAGGGTCTGTATGTGCTCAAATCAGAGGATATTCATTAGGTAAACTTCAAACGTATTTTAAAAATATGTTTAACTCATGAAACAAACAAAAATTGGGGATTTAGAAATATATAGAATCAGATATTAACCATAACAATTCCAAATATGATGGATAATTTTCATATCAGTAGCTTGCCAGGTACAGAGGTACATAAAAGAGTGTATTCCTAATTTTCCAAACAGAAATAAACATTCCGGTTTTTATATACACCCCATGATACAACAACCTTCTCTATATTATATCGTAAATGTATTTTTTATTCAAAGAACTGTAACTGTTCATATATATTAATGTAAGTGTAATATATGTATATATATGTAGGTGGCGATATTTTTAATTCTTTCAGTTTATACATATTTTATCAATTATGTTGGTTGTGTTATTTTCATTATTATTCCTTGCAGTATGTTCATTATTATTTCACCCAGTATTGTATTTTCGGCATTCGGTAGGAATCGCCTTAGCTGGGGTTGGTTTTGGCGGAAATCAAGTAATAATATATTTTTGACGTTGACGGGATATTTCAAGAAAGTAGTTTTTCTTGGGAATATCAACTTATTAGAAAGACGAAAAGACGTAGTATTGAGAGTCGAGCCGCGACGGATATACAAAGATTCCAAGAAACCAAAAGGGTTCAAACGTATTAAATAGGTACCCGAATATGATGACGTACAAACTTGAGTAAGCTGTCAGTGTTCATGTTGATTCACAGTTTATATTGAATAAACTTGTTCATTCACCCCTGGGATTATCATTCTCCTAGACAAAGAAATAAAAACCTACATATATATATATATATATATATATATATATATATATATATATACAGTGTGGCCCATTTAAAATGGAACCACCCCTGTAGAATACGCATTTTTCAATGATTCTCAAAATTATTATTTTTTCAATATTGAGTCTCAAAAACTGTATCTTGACACAAATTTTCATAACTTTAGTTTCATTTCCAAGGCACTCTATGGTTTTTTTTTCTTCGTCAAAAACGGCAAAATTTATTAAGCAATTTTTGCATGGAAACCATGAAAATTTCATAAAAAAATATTGGTTAACAACGAAGTTACGACAACTTTTATTTAAGAAACAAAGTATTTGATTAAAATTTTTATTTAGTATATAGACATATTTGAAATCTGGCAACACTGCCGATACAAAGTAGAACACCAGTGAATTTGTACAGCGAAAATCCGAAGTCAATAGCTCATTCCGTTCTACAGTTATAACTCCTGAAAGTATGGTAATGTGAGCGATTTGTGGTGGAAGCGATTTTGTAATAAAAATCTGAATACGCCACTGGATTTGTAAATTATATTCCCTTAAAATAATTTATTTAAGTTTAGGTTATAAGTGTATTTGAAAATAACAGAAAATTATAAATTCATTTTCAAGTTATGCAGTCTTCCATAGCCGATAAAAACAAAATGAACCGAATCAAGTTTTAAAGTATCAAAATTATTTATTGAATAATAAAACAGAAAGCAGGACAAAAAATGTTCCTTTTAAATTCTGAAAAACTCAATTAAAACAAGCTTTTAGAGAAGGTATCAATAATTTGAGGAAAGCTGAACTAATACATTAGGCATATGTATTGTACCAAATCAATAGTAGGCTGTGATTTAGTTCACCACAAATCGCTCACATTACCATACTTTCAGGAGTTATAACTGTAGAAAGGAAAGAGCTATTGACTTCGGATTTTCGCTGTACAAATTCACTGGTGTTCTACTTTTTATCGGCAGTATTGCCAGAATTTAAATATGTCTATAATCTAAATAAAAATTATAATCAAATACTTTGTTTCCAAAATCAAAGTTGTTGTAACTTCGTTGTTAACCAATATTTTTTTATGAAATTTTGATGGTTTTCATTAATAACAACTACGAATCCAGTGGTGTAGTCAAATTTGAAAAAAAATTGCCTAATAAACTTTTGCCGTTTTTGACAAAGAAAAAAAACCATAGAGTGCCTTGGAAATGAAACTAAAAATATGAAAATTTGTGTCAAAATACAGTTTCTGATGCTTAATATTCAAAAAAAAATTTTTGAGATTGACTGAAAAATGCGTTTCTACAGGGGTGGTTCCATTTAAATGGGTCACACTATATATATATATATATAATATAACCAAGAAAGTATCACAGTAGGAATATTTACAAAATACACAAAGAATATAATGTTATTGAGAAAAAGATTATATGTAGTTGAAATATGAAACGAAAAAGGGTTGATTTGAAAAAATAAAATAAAAAAGAATAATTTTAAATTTAATGAAAAATTCAAATGTTACATTAATAAATAGAAACAACTGAGATAGATGAGTATACAAATAAATTTAAAAAAATTAAGATATTTTTGAATAGCCTGAAAAGTTCACATATTGAATAACTGTTATGAATATAATAACTAATAAAAAACCTTTTTAAAGACAAGCTTTTAGTTAGGCTCTGTACTAAAATGTATAAAATAAGTTTAAGTCATCGCGCGAAGTGTTCATAAAAGTAGGTACCAATTAATTTGATTGGACAATGATTGGTTGGTAGGTAACAACTTGTCGAAGTATTAATTATATTACAAGCTTTTTGAAACCAAATAATTCGACAACAAAATATTAAATCATTGTTAGCGATGACTTAAAACTTATTTTATACGTTTTATTACAAGGCTTGAATAAAAGCTTGTTTATAAAAAGGTTTTTTATCAGTTCTTTTATTTTTTGCTTTTTAGTTAGTTCACCTCAATCTGTTCATGTCTAATAGAGCATCGTTATTACAAGGTCTCTTTCCTGTAAGTTTTGAGCTGAAAGAAATCATGATCTCCGACCCCAAAAACTCCCACATACCAATTTTGAATAGAATCTGACCATAATCACAAATCTCGTCCACCATCCTGAAGTCGCCATCTTGAATTTATAGATTTTGACAAAAAATTTATAAACTCCGAACCTGAGAACCTCCACATACCAATTTTGAATGAAATATGACCATAATCAGAAAACTCGTTCTCCATCTTGGGGCCGCCATCTTGAATTTATACATTTTGGTAAAAAATTCATAATCTCCAATCGCAATACCAATTTTAAATCGAGTCGGATCATAGTCAGAAAACTCGTCCTCCATCTTGGGGCCGCCATCTTGAATTTATAATTTTGACAAAAAATTCATAATCTCCGACCTTGAATACCCCGCATACCAATTTTCAATTGAATTGGACCATAATCAGAAAACTCGTCCTCCATCTTGGGGCCGCCATCTTGAATTTATGAATTTTGACAAAAATTCATAATCTCCGACCTGAATACCCCGCATACCAATTTTAAATGAATTGGACCATAATCACAAAATTTGTCCTCCATCTTGGGGCCGCCATCTTGAATTTATGAATTTTGACAAAAATTTCATAATTTCCAATTCCGAAAACCCCCACATACCAATTTTGAGTCGAATCAGACCATAATCACAAAACTCGTCCGCATTCTTGGAGCCGCCATCTTGAATTTCCAAATTTTGACAGAAAATTCATAATCTCCGACCCCGAAACCCCCTACATACCAATTATTGAATTAAATCGGGCCATAATTACAAATTTCGTCCGCCATCTTAGAGCCGCCATTTTGGTTTTTTCTCAACAAAAATTCCATAATGCATTGTCACCGGAATTAAGAACACCTGCAAAATTTCAAATTCACTTGCGAGATTTGACTCTTGTAAAGCTTGTAAAAATGCCAACTTACGGTGTATTGCCAGACCCTACGTTATTGCCAGATTTGATTTGCTATCATTTCCATTTGGCACGAAGAAGTTACTGGTCATTTGTATGATGTAACTTATACAAAACGAATTATGCAAAATTGTTGGTGAAAAATATTTTGTTATGAATCCAGCAAAACACATTTGACAAACTATCCCATACCCATAAAGTTTTTGAATTTGTTACTTATTGTTAGTCATTTTTATTTTACCATTTTACGATTCTTATGGGGTACTCATTTATAATCTGTTTTTGTCCTACGAAAAGATCAATAAGACAACAAGGTCAATTGACGGAATTCCCAAAATAAATATTAAAGAAAATAGTTTGTGGCATTCAGACGACAAAATGAAAACTAGAACTGAAAAATAAAAATATGGATCGGCCAGGATTCGAACCTGGGACCTTTCGATTTTTAGTCGAACGCTCTGCCAATTGCCACCAGTCCTTGTTCGAAACCGGCGATTTAACATTAACCCTCATCATCTTCGTTCCTAACACAGAACTGAATTTAACAGTGTGAATCGCCGGTTTCGAACAAGGACTGGTGGCTCAATTGGCAGAGCGTTCACTAGAAATCGAAAGGCCCCAGGTTCGAATCCTGGCCGATCCATATTTTTATTTTTCAGTTCTAGTTTTCATTTTCTCGTCTGAATGCCACAAACTAACTATTTTCATTGATATTTAATTACAGACGCTATCCACTTTATTATAAAAATAAATATTGTTCTGAAGTCACATCCCGAACTAACTGGAGAGAATAAATAGCCCCCTTGATAAATTAACTGATTAACTTTCTTGTACAACTCTGACTTCGCATAACTTTTCCGTTGAATAAATACAACCTTACCTGTTGAGAGTTCATGAGAAAAGTTTGCTTCAGTGTCAGTTCCAATAAATAGATCGGGTTTTCCCTCACATATTTCAGGTTTGACATCTTCGTCAATGATATCGATGTCATCCTCACATTTGACTGTCTTCGTTTTCGATTCTGCATTATTTGCCCATAAATCATCGATATAGTCAGGGTGATCTTTATATTCATTATTTAATATAGCTTCTTCTAAATCTTCGGTTTTTGGTTTGGCCAATTCGTCAGCAAGACCACTGAAAGTAGTATTATCCCAGAAATCTGAAATGTTTTTCATCACATAAGCAGGGTACAAAAGACACATCTGATTAGATTATACCATGTAACATAGAGAGTTATCATCATCATCTCCAACATCTCTAGAAGATTTGAAATTTGGCATGAAAATAACTGTTTCATGTTATTAAAAAAATATATAGAAGGAAATTGAGACCTCAGTGTGAATTCACTGTCTTTCCTCCATAAGTGACTACAACTGAGAAGTAGGCAGATTGAGAAAATTACTTTCGCTCTTTGCCCTAACCTATAATTTCATATTTCTTGGAAATAGCTCCATATAAGGCGAACCTAGTTGAATGTGAAACTTTATAAATGAACAACTCATTGAATAACCACCAAGGCATTGTCTGATTATTGGTGTAATTTAGTTGATGTTAGGAATTAAATAAATAAAGCACTAAAAATAAGGATACAAATATCACACATAGAATATAGCAAATAAGATATAATAATTACACACACAGGGGTATGTGCAAGCTCCATAATTTTTTTTCGGTCCAAGCTATCGACATTTTTTTTTAAACAATAGTTCCGACAATAGGCACGCTCTAAAAAATTTTCAATTAGTACAGAATGTCCCAAGTATGATAAAGAACTGATTCTGTTTTTTTTTAAACGACAACCCCCCATTTTTGTTACATTTTTTGATTTGCCACTAAATTAAGGGACTATCATTAAAAATGTCTTATTCCATCAAATAAAACAACTACTTCCCTGGCTAATGCCTCGACGGACGTTAAATGACATCCGATCGACAAACGTGCAAATTTCTACAAGGTACTTTGAAATGTTTGTTGGGAAATGGATCAATATTAACCACTTCACTACAGGCTATCACTACCTGAGTGAGACCGGGTTTACGGTTATTTGCCATTCTCATCTAGTACTATGGATTAGGCTAAGCATGACAATTGCAGTTACTATGTCAATGTTCCAGAAATTCTAACAACACACATATAAAGTCACATAATAGTAAACTAATTAAAATAGAAGTCAATCGACTATCATATTAATACATTTCAAAGCATTTGCTGGAATCAAATTAGCAGAATGGAGCTAACGCCATCTCAACCCAACTACTGCAACTAAAACACTACCAACTTTGAATGTCATCCCGAGTCCGAGGACTTTGCACGTTTATCCATGGGATGTCATTCAACGTCCGTCGAGGCATTAGCCAGGGAAGTAGTTGTTTTTTTATGGATATGCGACCAACATACAGCTATTGTATAGGTTTTTGTAGTCAGCTGTCTCGAGGAATGAGACATTTTTTAATGAAATTATGGCTGGCTATCAAGAATCGCAGATAAAGGAACTCACCGCTCACAGAACTAATATTTCCCGGAAGTCATTTTCCTATCAGGTCTCTTGAATTTATAATTCGATTCTGAACGACCAAACGAATTAGACTACGACTTGGTTATCATATGTAAACTATTAATTTTTTTATTTTTTGTTTTCTTTTCCTGTTATTCTTGTCTATAAGTTCACTATGAAAAATACGAGTATGTTCATAAGTATGGAATTATATTGAATTTTTGTTAATCTATTCTCTTTAACTTTATAAACTGTTTTTTTACTCGATTAAGAATAATAAGTGAGGATTGTTTTGTGTACTTCATACATGATGCATGACCACCTGATCTTCGGCGTTTCCCATGAAAATAATTTTATGTGCCATATTTTGTGTTCTTACTTTTGTGACATCAATATTATGGGAAATAAAGACCTATTATTATTATTATTTGTCGATATAACACCCCCGAGTTTCTTAGACTATCTGCAACAGTTTTTGACTTATGTCAATTTATGTGTGAAAATAGCATCGTGTATAGACCCACCAAAAAATTCACAACTTCAGAACCATTCGAGATAACTCAACCAACTTTTTTTCAGTCGATTCCTTAGGCTTTAGCGCACTTTTTGAGATGCAAGCTGGGATTGATATTCCATTGCCTATCCAATTTTTTGAAATGCAATAACTCACTTTTTCAAATGTAACACCCTATATTTTATTGCATATGCGATTTTTTAAGAGCTTTTAGCTGGAATAGGTTTTGAGGGGTCTACTTTATAAGATTTGTTGCATTATAAGAAAAAATAATGATTTAAAAAAAAAGAAATCCAGTAGACCTGAAAAGAATGTTTCAACAAAATGAAATTCTAATAGGAGTACATCACAAAGGAAACAATTCTAGTAACCTTTTCAAGAACAGGAAAGGATGATTAACAGGAAACAATGTAAAATTTTGAGGGAAGGCTACAAACCCTTTCCTTCAAGTACCTCCAAAGAAAAAATCTATAGGAATAAGATTTGTGGTTCATGCAGACCAAGGAATAGTACCTCTTCTGCCTATCCAATGATTAGGATAGGATTGATCTAGAAAAGTTCGCATTATCCTATGGTTATGCAGTGCCATTCATTTGAATACAAAACACAACTCTATTTGCAAATCATTAACATAGAATTTTTTATATAGATGATAAGGGTGGAACTTATGTTTCAATATTATTCTGTTCACACTACTTTGTGAAAATTACAGGGGAAATCACATTCCTACCTCAGTGACTACAACCTAGGAGCAGGCAGATTGAGACCTCGGTTGGAAATTACTTCCCTCTTTTACTCTTATCAATAACTTATATTTATATATTTTCTCCACTTTTCTTGAAAATGGCTCCAAAAGGGGAACCGAAATGTCGAAATTAATATCATATCAACTCGAACTTTGAATATTCTTAATATATATATATATATATACTTCTTAAAGGATACTCACCAGTTGGAAATTCTTTGGGGTCTTCAACACTTTTTCTCTGCATAACCATGAATTCGCCAGAGTTGTGATCATAATTTTTTTTATTTTTTTTTGGACCCTCATTAGACACTCCACATTCTCCAAACGGTTTGCATTCGGTAGGCTCTCCCTTTATTTTTCTTTTTAAAATATCATGAATGTCAACAAAGAAAGTCTCATTCGCGACTTGTTTTGTTTCACCTTCCTCCATATACGGTATCGAAAGTTCTGCTTCACATTTATAATGTCCTGAAGCCATTATAGAATAATCCTTATTCGTGTGGAGGCTGGATCATTAGCATAGACAAGAGTTCTATACTGATTACTGATATCATTAGCCAAATAATTTTATTTTATTTGATGATGGGTAATGTAATGTCAAATGTCACTTGTCAGGCGAGCATATTTTTAGGTACTAAAAAGAAAAAGGACAGAAAACCTGAGAAAACAAACATTCCTATGTTGCACTAAAAAGCTGCGTTTTATTCGTACATCGCGGTGCCACTAATAAGAGAAAATTTTAATTTCCGTTTCATTGTGTTTGGGGAGATTCCTATGGAACTCTACTTGTTCAATGTTTGAAGACCGAATGAACGTTGGTTGGTAATGTATCATAATCGTTTCATTGAAGATCATCCAAACTATTCTGCACTGAATAAAATGAAGCACAGCTGAAATATGAACCAATGCACGCGCGTTTGTCATCATAGTGTTCGTTGAATATCGATAGTCATTCACTATCGATGGGTTTCGACGATGCATCGATAGTGTGGATTTGGATGACATCGTAGTTATTAGATGTTGTAGGTTAGGTTGTGTTGGTACAAAGAGAGTAAACGTTATCTGACTAGGAGCGCCTATTCGCCATAAGACAGTGGTGACACTAATAGAAAGAGATGAAGATCATTCGTGAGTCACAGTGACGTATATGGACATGTCATGGCCACCATTCTCCCTGTGGCAGACTCTCGCACTCTGAGAGTTACAGGCTCTTGATGGTATATTGGACCCCCCCCCCCAAGGAAAAAGAAAATTTGTGAGTCATAGTGACGTAAATGGTAATGTCATGGCCCCATTCACTCTGGACAGTGGGGCTTCCGCACTCTGGTATCTGAGAGTTACAGGCTCTTGAATGTATATTGGACCACTCTGTATGTTACGTGGGCCACCTGTACTCATGTCCAAGTACGTCACTATGATGCGTTAATGCTACAAGATTCTGATTGGATAGAGCTTATTAGTGCCTCCTATTCAGTTTACTCTCTTTGGGCCACCTGTACTCATGTCTATGTACGTCACTATGACTGATTAATGCTACAAGATTCTGATTGGCTAGAGCTTATCAGAACCTCCTAAAGATATTGAAATTTGTTTTAATCTTTTTCATAATTTGAAAACTCCAATTTTTGCCTCACATTCAAAAACGTACTCCTAGCGCCTCTGCTGGACGTATGCATCGTTACTTCACACAGTTCAAACTTTTAACACCAGTTGCTTTGAAGTGTCAGCAATAATTGCATGCCGTTTATATATTGTACATATATTTTTATTATCATAGTATTTTCAATTGTTACTGAGAAATCATATTGAAAATGAGGTTGGGGTGGTAAGAAATATTATTGCCCATCAATGAAATTGGTTTAAAAATGGCTAGTAAGATCAAAAGATCTGCTAATGACTACAAAAATAGGTACCCAACTATTTCTGAATCTATGTTCCTCTACCCAGCTACTGAAAACGAAATAATCCAACACATTAACTCGCTAAAAAATAACTCTTCTCCAGGAATAGATGGGATTACTTCTAAAACATTAAAACTTATACATTCGTATATTATATCCCCACTCTTATATATAATCAACTTAAATTGAAACGGGATAGTCCCAGAAAATTTAAAACTTCAATAATAACCCCAATCTATAAAATGGTAATGTGACATATCTCTAATTACAGACCCATTAGCATAATAATTTTTCTTTTTCGAAAATGCTTAAAGGTTAGACTCCATGATCATCTAAATAAGCATAAAATATTACATTAATTTGGATTTAGGGAAAGTAAAAGTACCTCTGACGCAATGTATGAAGTTGTTAACTCAATAAAGACAGCTTGGAAAGAAATAAAAAATGTATTGCAGTCTTCTTAGATTTAGCAAAGGCTTTTGACACGGTCCCACATAATAGACTCCTCGAGGTATTGGAAAATTAGATCCGTGGAACCGTGTCAGAAATTTTCAAGAACTACCCAGTAATAGAAAACATACTGTAAAATGAGAGATTCAGTAAGTGAACCTTTAAATACGCAACTAGGCATCCCCAGGGCACTGTATTGGGGCCGGTACTCTTTATCACACATAAATTCACTACTAAGCTTAATATAAGTAAAATCACAATCTCATATGCAGATGACACTGTATTGATCTTCAAAGATGACTCTTGGGATGGTGTAAAAGTAAAAGCGGCAGAAGGCGTACAAAATGTTAAAGAGTGGCTGGATTTTAATAAACTCTCACTTAATACAAAAAAAACAAAATACGTAGCATTTTCAATCACAAATTATAATAGACCTAATTACAATAATCTCAAAATTGAGAACTCTACTGATCTCATAACAATATCAAGTATTTAGTGTTGAGAACTCTACTGATCTCATAACAATATCAAATATTTAGGTGTTACCATCGATGAACATCTTAAAGGGATGTACCATTCCGTAAAATCCTAAATAAGAACAACTGATTATTGTATATAGATCATAGTAGAATCCTTATAAGATGCATATTAGTATGGGGCGGATCATTAGAATACTCTTTCATCCACTAAATGTAGTCCAAAATTACATACTAAAAGTTATGTTCAAAAGGGGTAAGCTTTTCAACCAGTTTATTATATAATGAAAACATTTTAAATGTCATATATCTTTATTTCATAACTATTTCAACATTCTACTATAAAATTAGTGATTATGCTACAACAAATATCTCATTCTTATAACACACGAGCAAAACATAATGAACAAATAGCAATTCCAATGTTCAAAAAGATTCGTCAAAGATTTGTGAATTATTTGGCACCAAAAGTTTTAATATACTCCTCTAGAAATAAGAACATCTAGCACTGTGAGACTATTCAATAAGAATTTTAAAAAATATATTTGTACAAACTACAATAAGTTTGAAGCTTTGTTATGAAAGCAATTTGTAAGCTTGAGAGATACTCAACAAATTTTAGGTTAAGTATTTTTGTTACCGATTATCATTTACACATTAGAATATATTATAATTATAAAACCAAACAAACACTTATAACCAGATACTCGACCTATATGTTAAATTACAATATTTAGTTGATCGTTACTTGCACATACAAGTGTTATACACTTAGGTGCAAAAAAATAAAATAAATGCAACTTATTATTTCCATAGTTTTTAAACATATGTTGTAACTGTATATTATGTGAGCAATATGTGAGCAATAAATATTAAATACTCTACAAAAAAAAAATATTCCTGAAACAACCACAATTGGCGCTAGTGTCTGGTGAAAGTTATTCAAGTGAAGGTCAAATCGAGTTTGAATTGAAGAGCACCTTTAAATTTGAAAATTTTGGGATTTGAGAAATTATTTTTACAAAATGTAATTTTTCAGGACCGAACTGATGCAAAAAAAATAATGCTTGTTCCCTATTTGAGGAATGAATAGTAAGTAAGCAGGCTCACAAGTCAGAGATCTTAACCAACTGAATTAATTAAGGAAAATAAACCAACATCATTATATATATGCTCTACTAAAGTCCAACTTCACCTTCACGTGGTGTCGGTATTCACACCTCTGTATTTCAAGCAGAGGTCTACGCAATCCTTCAATGTGCAAGGGAAAAAATCAGGAGAGCAATAGTAGAGGGACAGATCCACATTCTCTCAGACAGCCTGGCGGAACTGAAGCTCTGAGTAGCCAGGAAGTGGCGTCCCAACCCCCAACTGGTATGGAACTGACAATTCTAGCAGGACAAAACCGCGTCAAGCTGATTTACCAAAAAATGCAAATGATGTTAATTGGCAAAATTATAAAAATAAACCTAATGCTGTTGTAAATATTATTAAGGTAAAGAAAAATTTTATAATAATCAGATTGACAGTAACAAACAACCCACGTTTAATGTGGAAAACTTAATCAATCCAAAACAGTTCACTAGTCATTTCGCTAATGGTATTCAATTTGAACATAATGATCAAAAAGTTCTCATGTATTGAAGACATTATTTCTGGTATTGAAGATGTCGGGTTTACCTGACACATTGACTACTTTGATTTTAAAATACTAAGGCCCGATTTCACCACAAGACAGATAAACGGCGTTTTACTAAACTCCGTTCTCACTAAACTCAGACTTTGATCTTGATAAACCTCGATCCAGTTTCACCGACACAAACAGACGAAAGCTAAACCGAGTTTATTGAAACTTAGGTTGAGGACAGTCAAAAGCTGGCAACATTGTAAAATATGTACGTTTCTGTCATTTTTGCATAGATTTCGTTGTTTTGTAGAGGAGCCAAAGCCAAGTAACAATATAACCTAAATATTGAAAACCGATAACTTTCGTGTTTGGCTCATGTTTTGTGATATTTTGGTGGGTGTTCGGTGTTCAAAGCTTAGTTTTTGAAGAAACTTGATAAAAGTGACAATATTTCTACAATGAATTTCAAGTTGGAATGTGAAAATAAATTCCTTCTTTGGACTTCATTCGGCACCTAGCTTATTGAATAAATTGGTACAACATATTTCCTTTACCAGAGTGAAAATGTCTGGAACAAACTTCACCATATTTCGTTAACTTATCAGACCAGTCTTTTCGTTTGATGGCATGTATCTAGGCTGCTTGCCTCCTCTGGGAGATTTCACAATGTTTTCTATTTCTTACAACAGCAGATGGAATTCTGATAACAGGGTCAAAAATACAAACATGTACAATTTACCTGAAAATCGTATTCGGCCGTCTTTGATGCTTTTTTATTGCATTTCACAACAGAACAATATGAAGGCATGATCATCTACGAATTAAACCATAACACATGTAATTCAACTACTGGATTTCTTTTTGAGATAGGTAAAATTGTTCAATTCTCCAACATAAACAAATCGGAAAAGTAAGGTTGTTTCACCTCCAATGTCAACCATCTGTCAAACGTGCACGAAACCAATGAACTAAACGTCGTTTAACTTCGTAACTGGCCAAATTCAGCCCGTTTCAAGTGGAAACGCCGTTTAGAACTAAACGCGGTTTATAGTTACTGGTGAAATCCAATATGACGTGTAGAAAGCTTAATCTAAGTTTAATTTGAACAAAACTCGTTTAAAGAGGTTGGTGAAATCGGGCCTAACTCTTCAAGAATTAAAAGTAATTGTATCCAATTTAGCAAACAAAGGATCACAAGTAGATGCACTATCGAGCAAAATTATTAAGAGAAGCTTTGAAGTAATTGGACATGTGTGGTGTCATTTTGTAAATACTTCTTTACAAAATGGTAGTTTTCCAGATGATTTAAAAACCAGTACAGTTACGCCTATCAAAAAAGTTTCTAACGCAAAAAAGCTGATGAATACCGTCCAATTAATACTTTACCATGTGCTGAAAAACTGTTAGAATTAGTAGTTCATCAACAATTGTTGGAATATTTTAATAAAAACAACATACTCTTCAGAAACCAATCTGGTTTTAGATCCAACTATTCATGCGAATCCGCACTTCAGCTTACTGTTACTGAATGGAAAGATAAAATGAGTAAAGGCATGTACACTGTAGCAGTATTTTTAGACCTAAAACTGTTAATATTGAAATATTAATTAAAAAAAATGGCATAAAAGGAAAAGTACTTGATTGGATCAGTGACTACCTTACAGGTAGGAAACAGGTAACCAAAATTAATGATTATGTTTCAACAGAAATGGGCGTAGACCATGGCGTTCCCCAGGGAAGTATTCTTGGGCTATTGCTATTCTTAATCTACATTAACGATATCAGCAAATGTAGTGAATGTGATTATGAACATTATTTTGCTGATGATGCCCTAGCATCGGTTAGTGATAAATCTATTCAAAAAATTAATAAAGCATTAAATAATATTGCTACATACTTAAAAACTAATAAATTAAAACTAAATGTTAAACAAAACAAAGGCTATGATACTTACTACACCGTATAAATTCAGAGAATTAGATTTAAATCAAATTGAAATAAGAATAGAAAATGACAAAATTGAGCTCGTTACTGAATATAAATACTTTATTTATTTATGTTAGACAACCATTTATCACTGAATTATGCAGTCACGAATAACAGTATATAAGACTATCATACAACCACATTTCGAATATTGTTCTACTCTTTTGTACACAACTGATTTAAATAAAATGAGAACACTACAGAATCGCGCAATGAGGATTATTTTGAGATGTGACAGGAGTACCCCGATATCTTTAATGCTAAATACTCTAGAATGGTTATCTGCAGAAAGCAGGCTTACATATTTAACGATGTTATATATTTATAAAATGTTACATAATCTTCTACCTTCATATTTTGATAAATTTGAAATTTTTAATAATCAAATCCTCCAGTATAATACTAGAATAAGAAATAACTTGTATGTAAATAATCAAACAAAAACATTTAATACTAAAACATTAATTGTTAAAGGATTTATGAATTATAACAGTCTACCTGAAAATGTAAAGTCTTCTACCAGTCTTATTCTGTTTAAATTTAATTAAAAACCAATTTTTTTTTTTTTTAATAATGTAGTTAGTATTATAAAAAGTATTGTTGATATTTTTTTTGTAAATGTAATGTAAGTGTAAAGTCTCCTGCCAGTCTTATTCTGTTTAAAAGAAATTTATTAAACCATTTAAGAGACCATTAAAATGATACCAAATTATTATAATTTTTTTGTATTGTTAATAATTTTTTTTTTATTATTGTGTTTATATTTATATTAATGTTTAACATATTTGTTGTATATTAGGATATACCTATTTTAAATAAAGTTATCATTATCATTAAAATCATTTGTACGACATTCAAACACACGAAATTAATTTGCACGAATAACGAAACGACAGCCATGCTGATATTTTCAAGATTTTTGCACGCATCGCTAGAGGTAAATTTGAAAGCTGTCCAGGAACGACCTGACGTTTGTCAGATCCGATTGTTTTCTGATTGGCTGGTGAATGGAAGATCTTACTGAACAAAAAATTGCGATTATCTATGAATTATATGTCATTTGTCTATATTTGGTGTTGAATATAATGTTCAAAAACCGTAATTATTTGTAATAAAAATCGGAACACAAATAACGATTATTGAAATATACTAATACCCATATCAAAATTATCAAATGACAGTTCGCCGAAGTTTGTTCTTACTACCATACCCCAAACTATTCCATGCGTATTTTGAACTTTTAATTTTTTTTATTCCTGTTTGGAAAAATCAAAGGAACAAGGAGATATTTTTCCATTACATTTCTCAAATAGTGTAATGCACAGTTTTTCTATTAATTCAGTCTTGTTAAAATAATTCAATAAATACCGTACACAATGCAAAACAGCTTCAGGATCGCCTTTCCAACCCCATAAAATGGTCTGCAATTTTTTTTGGGACCTCAATTACAAATTTTTCATTATATAATTTAAGGTTCTGTAGCCACTTTATTTTTATTGGTCTCTAGATAGTAGGCAAATGTGTCAACAAAAAGTCCATTTTAATTATATAATTTTGAAGACTCGTTAAAGAGGCTCTATTGAAGAAAACTTATTACAATCTTGAGGGATTTTACAATGAAACTCTGTTATGATGAGTGCATTTGTAAAGTAGCGGATAAATTCTTTAAAAAATTTGAATGGGAGTTAAAAAAAACACTCGGGACCGTCGATTTTTGTTTTTTTACGTGAGAATGAAATATACAGGGTATCTCAAGAAAGGGATATGACATCGATATTTTTTTTAAATGTCAACCTTTAATTTTTTATTGCAGAATTAGAAAGGACACACTTTTTTAAGTACAACAAGGTAAAGATATATGATGGTTAAACAAGGAAATTTAAATATTGAAATTGGAAAAAATGTATATCTAGATTAAATGTCCGAATTGAGCACTGTTAACAATTTGACAATAGTCAAGGCAATTAACAAATTATTTTTGGATGTTGTCGATGACATCTGCGGTAATGTTTCTAATTTCTTGGCATATTCGTGCTTTTAAATCTGTGGTGGTTTATTTTGGGATGTTAAGTTTGTCGAGCGGGAACGTGGTCTTTCAGGTTGCTGCTGTAGTGAAATTAAACTCAATTGTTTATACAAACTATATTTTACATTCTTTGTCAATGAGAACTACTTCTTAGACAATAAAGTATATTTTATTCACTCTCTTTCAGCCCTTTTTGAACTTTTCTTAAAACTAGTACAAACGTATAAATGCATTCGCCTCTTTATTATGATTTCCCTCATTTCAGAGGCAACTGGATCAGAACCAAACAGCCATGGATTTTTTTTCAGTAACCTCCAAATATCATTTAGATCAAATCATGTTGATATCCATATGTATGGGTTTTTCAGTCTTTATGTGGTCTCCAAGAATGGTTTGCTTATTCACTAGAATCTAATTATTTCTACAAATTGAACCATTTAAAACACATGACTTTCCCTCATGACGCAACAAGGTTCTTTTTTCAGCAAAACTCTTTAGACAAAATTTGCACTGAAATGGTTTTTCACCCGTATGAATTCTCTCGTGTTTCTTCCAATTGTTTCTTACTGCAAAACTCTTTGAACATATTCCACATTGAAATGGTTTTTCTCCCGTATGAATTCTCTCATGACGCATCAATGTGTTCTTCAATGCAAAACTCTTTGAACATATGTTGCATTGAAATGGTTTTTCCCCTGTGTGAATTCTTTCATGACTCACCAATTTCATTCTTTCAAGAAATATCTTGGAACAGAATTTGCATTCAAATAGTTTTTCACCTGTATGAATGTTTTGATGTAGTCTTAGAGTGCATTTACGAGAAAACGTTTTCAAACAAATTGTGCATTGAAATGGCCTTTCTTTTGTATGAGTCCTCTCATGAGGCAACACATTGTTTTTATCTGCAAAACACTTTGTACAAAATCGGCATTGAAATGGTTTTTCACCTGTATGAATGGAAACGTTTTAACAAGTTTATCTCAAAGCCCTTTGGACACATTTTGCATTGAAATGGTTTATCACCTTTATGATGTTTCTCATGTACTCTCAGATTGTACTTCAGAGAAAACGATTTTAAACAAATGTTGCATTGAAATGGCTTTTTGTCTATATGAATCCTCTCATGATCCAACAAAGAGGTTTTATCTGCAAAACACTTTGGGCAAAATTTGCATTGAAATAGTTTTTCACCAGTGTGAGTTTTTTCGTGTTTTTTTAAATGGCTGTTTTGAGCAAAGGACTTCAAACAAATTTCGCATTGAAATGGCTTTTCCCCTGTATGAATTCTTTCATGACGCAACAATAAAGTTTTATTTGCAAAACCCTTTGGACAAATTTTGCATTGAAATTGTTTATCACCTGTATGATTTTTTTCATGTACTCTTAGATTGTAGTTTAGAGAAAACGATTTTAAACAAATTTTACACTGAAATGGCTTTTCACCTGTATGAATTCTCTCGTGACGCAACAATTTGCTTTCATCTACAAAACTCTTCGAACAAAATTTGCATTGAAATTGTTTTCCCCCTGTATGAGTCTTCACATGACACAACAATGAGGTTTTATCTGCAAAACTCTTTGGACAAAATTTGCATTGAAGTGGGTTATCCCCTTTATGAGTTCCCTCATGAACCAACAAAGTGCTTTTATAGGCAAAACTTTTGGACAAAATTTACATTGAAATGGTTTTCACCCGTATGAATCCCTCATGAACCAACAAATTGCTTTTATAGCAAAACTTTTAAACAAAATTTTGCATTGAAATGGTGTTTCCCCCGTATGAGTTCTCTCAAAAAACTCCTGCTCAGGTTCAAAAGGAGGACTGTTCTGAGAATTCTCCAAATTGATAGTTATTGTCGGTTCCATTCTCGTATCATTTTCTGTTTTCACAGCTATTTTATTGTCTTCTATTGCAGTATTATGTTGAAGCCTTGTTCCAGATTCTGAGGAAAAAGAAGAAAAAATAAGGAATCTGGAATTCAGTTTGTAATATTTTTTCTAATTCAATAGGAGAATTAATCATCCCGATACGACCCCTATCGGAGAAGAACTGTTAAGCAAAGGCATGTTTATAATCTACAGCACTAAAAATTATCCAAGGTTCTATAACTTAGGAGTATACACTGATTGGCATACTATGGTATCAAAAAACTTTTTAACAAAAAATTAAACCGACGAAATAGGAACTGAAAAGTAAAAAATAAAATAAACCTTCTTGTCTCAATAACTAGCTCCTAAACTAATGTAAGTAACTAATTTTGAGTCGGCGCCAAACAAACAAGCAAATGAATTAGGTAAGGCGTAAAATGATGGCATCGAGTTGCGCGGTGACATTCTGATAATTTTTTTGAAGTAATTTAATGATCTTTGTTGATTGTTCGTTTGGCGCCGACTCAAAATTAGTTACTCACATTAGTTTAGACTAGTTATTGAGACTAAGAAGGTTTATTTTATTTTTTACTTTTCAGTTCCGTATTTCGTCGGTTTAATTTTTTGTTAAAAAGTTTTTATTTTTCAATTTTTTGTGGCTGAAATCTACTAATTACTACCTACTTGTTTTTTGATTACTTCCAAAATACTTACTTACCCATCTTACTTCAACTATTACCAGTTAAATAATATGATTATCTACTTTTACTATTTGTTGTAATATAAATTATTTTTGTTGTTCTGGTTAGTTTATTTCATTACTTTGTATATCATTCCATCCTCTCATAGAATATAATGATTTTGACGGATGTGGAACAAAAATAATGTCAGTAGCGATCTGTCATTGTCAACTACGTATGTGTGTGCCAATGTTCACAAGTGAAAAATCAATTATCCCCTATTTTTCTACCCGTAATGGTGGATAATTTCATTCGAAATCCAAATATAAGGTATACCCTATCTATTAAAAAAAGAATCATCCAAATCGAAGAACCCAGTACAAAGTTATGCCTGATAGAATCGGTTAACGGACCAGAATTCAGAAGGTGAGTGATCAATATCCTTCATTTTGCTACCCTTAGGGATGAATTTCATCTTTTAAATTCAAATGGGACCACCTTCGAAGTACACCCTATCCACTGTATAAAGAATTATCGGAATCGGACGTCTCAGTAAAAAGTTATGCGTGATCATACATAAAAAAATAAAATAAAAAAAATTTAATATACGTGTTGACTAGAGAACCTCCTCCTTTTTGGTTTCGTCGGTTAAAAAGAAGAACCCTTGAAATAATTTTACAAAAAGATTGTAAGCAATTTCGAAATAGCTTTTCCTAAACAAATTATAAATGTAAACAAAAAAGGAAACCATGGACCACAAAAGGAATGAAAATATCATTAATGAATGTTATTTGGTTCAATGATGAACTTGGCCTAAATGCTGACTGTCCTGAAAATTCACCTGCAAATGTATTACTCAACGCATTCGGTTATCATAACCTTTATCAAGTGAATTCTATTCCGAATTCTAGGAATGTATTTTTGAATCTATTATTTTCATCATAGTTGTTAATAACCCAGCAGAACCACTTTTTCAAAATAGCATACACCATTTTGCTGTTGCCTTTAATTTGAATATTGGAAAAATACCTGATCTAAAGATCGAACAATACTTTTGCGATTTCAGGAATAGTAATTATATCTTCATGAATGATTTCTTTGCCAGCATTGATTGGAATTCCCTATCAAATGACGACGTTAACTCATCTTTAAGTAACTTTTAGGACGTATTATATAAAGCTATTCGTAAATTTGTTCTTGTCAAAAAGTTCAAATCATCAAACTTCCCAACATGGTTTAACAAAGATTTGAAACAAATGATATTTGAAAAGTAATTAGTTCATAGAGAATATAAAAGTGGTAATGTTGTAGCTTACCGGCATTTTCAGTATCTCAGAAAGCTATCAAAATTACATCTTGAAAACTGAGAATAACATTTCTGCTAACCCTCGTCATTTTTGGAAGTTCATCAATGATAAAAAGAAATCATTCAATCTCCCCTCTCAATAACTTTGGTGAAAATTCCGATGATATAGTTAATCTTTTTTCTCGACAGTCTATGATAATACAAACATAAATCAAATTCTACATTATATCTTTAAAAACACTGTTGACATTCTGGCCCAGATGAGATCCCTTTACAGTTGATTAAACATTGCTTTTACACTTTAGCAAAGCCCATTCACTACCTGATCAACTTATCTCTCAAAAAAGGTACATTCCCCAGCTTTTGGAAACACAGTTTTATAAAACCTATCCACAAGAGTGGTTCACGGGATAAATTTAACAACTACAGTGGTATTTGTAATCAATCAGAGTTACCAAAAATGTTTGATTTCCAAAAATCTATCGTGGGAATTCAAAAATATTATAATCAACGAACAACATGGATTCTGCAGAGGTAGATCTACTACCACTAATTTATTGCTTTACCAAAATTATATTATCAAAGCTCTCGAGAATAAACTGCAGGTGGACTCCGTATACACAGACTTTTCGATAGCCTTTGATAGAGTCAACCGCAGTTTATTACTTGCAAAACTTGAATCCTTGGGAGTTCAAGGAAATATTTTAGAATGGATCAAATCCTATCTTAGTGATAGAGTCGAATATGTCAAATATGGAAGTTCAGTATCAGATCCAATTGAAGTTCCTTCAGGAGTACCCCAGGGATCTCACATGAGATCACTACTATTTAATATCTTTGTTAATGATCTTCAACATGTTAACACTAACTGTTCCTTCCTATTATTCAGTTCAATCCATATCTGATGCCGAGAGATTACAGTTTGACCTAAATAACCTTTCCAGGTGGTGTAATATTAACTTTTTCATGAACTAACGAGGCAATTAATTATATTTATCAGAACAACGACACAAACTTATCAGAGACCAACAAGATTAAAGATTTGGGGGTTATATTCGACACAAAATTGAATTTCAAGAGTCACAGAGTAACAGAAATCTCATCTCGTGCATATAAAATGCTGGGCTTTTCTCTTCGTTCAGCAAGAGAACTAACTATCTGTCAATGCTGTCAAGATTATCTCTTGTGCCCAAGGCAGGGATATTCTTGAATACAGTTCTATCATTTGTTACAGAGTCGACACAGAACTCTTGGAGAGAACTCCAAATAAATTTTTGAGATACTGTGGCTACAACTTGGGAATGAATAGAGATGAATACAATTATTCACATATACTAAAAACTCAAAATTTGAATACTTTAACACATAGAAGACAGCCATTCCGAGTACAGAATCAGATCTTCATTGAGTATACTTTCCAATTCTTTCAGATCTGTCCCTTCATAGACGAGAATCGTGTCATCTGCGAATGTGTAGTAATGGCCTAAAAGATTTGCCTTCTTTAGGTTTAGAGTGTGTAAAGAGTATAAAAATGGACCCAGTACTGAGCCCTGAGGTACTCCACTTGGCTCTCTATGTTATTCAATGATACATACTGTTTCCCGGGAATGTAAATAAGTTTTTATCAGGTTTAACGTTATTCCCCTTATACCTAGTGCATTCATCTTCATGAGTAAAATATCATGACCTATAGTTTCCAATATTGCTTCAAAAATAGAAGTTTGAGATTTTTTTCAATTTTTCAACAGCCACCATGTTTTTGGGTACTAGGGATCCACATTTTGTGAAAGTTGTGACGTAGTGCAGTTCCATTGAAATCTACCTAAAAACGCAGTAATATATCGGGGAAATTCAACTAATTTGTCATTTCAGAATAGACCAAAAATTAATTATATTTACTTCCAGGAAAGAGAAAACCAAAAAAATGCAGAAAGAATTCAACTTGAAAATACATGTTATTTTGTAACTTTCTTATAGATTTGTTTACCGAGTGTTCACCGTCCCAATTGGATATTGTAATTGCCGAAGTCAAATTTAAAGCTAATTGGCCAGAATATGCCCCCTAACGTGAATGCATTTGTGACTGAAGGATTCACTTTCACCACTAGAGATATATTCTTGTGAAACTCTGTAGTTTGCAGAACACTGATAAATCAAAATGGCGGCCGAGAAAGGCGAACCGAAAAATCGTTCTGCAATTTCACTAATGAATAAAGCAAATTATAGTTGTTGCAAAACTAAACAGTGTTCTACAATCATATGCGTAAACTGTGGTGCAGCTTATCACAAAAACTGCTCCGAAAGAGTCAAATTTATTTCTATGGATGACACGCGGATCAAGTGCTGTGAGGTTAAGACCGAGGATGGGAAAGAAAATTCTCAACTAGCAGCCACAAAACGCGAAAATGGGTTACTACAAAGTCTCTACTGGCAATCAGAAGAAAAAAACATTATACTACGAAAAAATTTTCCAAAACCAACCCAAATTAACCTTAAAAAAAAAAATGGGACTGTCAACGAAAATAAACCTTCTTATAGCCAAAAAACAAGACAAAAGAGGTCGAAACTTCACACATATGCCTGGAAAATTCAAAATCTCTCCAACAAGAAAAAAATCCAACCAAAAAAATGGTAAACCCAAAACAAATCAGAAACTGAACACCTGATCACAGAAATCAATGAAGATGAAGAAATCCACACAGAAAATGCCAAATCTCAGCAAACTGAACATCAGGACATTGACATCAAAGAAGATGGAGTAACTGCCAGTGAAAAAAAGTATAGAAAAAAGAGAGCATCACACAAAATACTGGGCACCAATGAATCCTTTGAAGAGGAAGAGGGCTTCTTAGGCGCAGAAAAAAAAAAATGGTTATATTTATACAGATGCAAGAGAAACGTCACACCAGGAAAAATTGATGACTACATAAAAAAGAAACAACATTTTGAAAATGTGGAAATAACAGTTGCTGAACTACCAACGGATGAAGACAAAAACAAATGTTTCAGAGTGGTAGCTCAAGAAAGAAGACATGTACGAGCCAAAATTCTGGCCCAGAGGCGTCGGAATCAATAGATATGACTTTAAGAAACAGCAGAAAATTTTTAATGGAGCCCCTTAACAGTAAAGAAAAAAACAGTAATGAACTGAATACTTTTTTCATAAATATTAGAAGCCTACTAAATAAGTTGGAAGAATTAGAACTGTTTATCGATAATGAAAAACTAGACATAATATGTCTGTGCGAACACTGGCTCCATCAAGACATTATCAAATACTATGGAATTGAAAATTTCTCTCTAGTGAACAACTACTGCCGAACTCAGAGTAACCATGGAGGTGTTATGATTTACGTGAACTCCAAATTTAAGACAAAAAAACTACCAATCATTGACTCTCTCTCAGTGGATATTCATTGTGAAGTGATAGCAATTGAAGTAAAAACAATAAACATTATAGTGCTATGTATGTATAGATCACCATCAGGAGATCCAGGTATTTTTCTACAAAAACTCAACCATATTTTGAACCTTCTTCTCAAAACACACAAACCCATTTTTATCTATGGGGATTTCAACATAAATATTAAGGATAATTGTAATTTGACCAATGAATTCTGTGACACTGTAAGCTCCTTTGGCTGTGAATTACTAGTATATGAATCCACAAGAATAACATAAAATAGTGAAACTTGCATAGACAACTGTATAACTAATGTTAGGAAAGCTAGCGAAATATCCCTAGTCAACTGTTATATGTCCGATCATATCGGTTTGAAAAATAAATTCACACTAGATTCTAAATTCAAAATGAAAGGGGAGACCTGCATCATTGAATTCAGGCCAATATCAGATGAGGCAATCAAAAAGTGCATCTATCTTTTGAAGCAATATAAATGGGATCACCTAGAAACCAAGATATTGATAATATATTTGAAATTTTCTTTGACATACTTCTAAAAACAATAGATGAATGTTTTCCAAAAAAGTCAAAAACGAAACACTCAAAAAACCTTTCTAAAAAATGGTATAATGAAGAACTGAGATTACTCAGAGATAACTTATCACTTCTCACTGATTTAGCGAAAAATAACAAGATAACTAACATAGATGAGGAAATTAAGAAAGCAAGAAGAGTTTACAGAAATAAAATTCAGGAACAAAAAAGACATTTTACATCCAAACAGGTAATCGAATCGTCAAACAATTCTAAAGCAATGTGGCAAATTATAAATGAACCCAGACGGAAAAACTGGCGACAAACCGTTTGTAAAATACTTCCAGAAGATTTTAATAATTTTTTCATAAACATTTCCACTGCTCTCTTAGACTCACTCCCCTCAACAGATAGAGATCCCATTAAGCAAGTTCCTCAAATCTACAAATGCAGAAAATCGTTATTTCTCTCCCCCACTACACCCCCAGAAGTCGAAAACATTATAAAAAACATGTCAAGTAGTTCTGCTTTGGACATTTACGGACTAAGCAACAAACTCTTAAAAGTCATATGTGAAGGTACCTCTCACCCTCTTGAAATTATTATCAACAAATGTTTTGAACTTGGGGACTTCCCCACAAAATTAAAATTCGCTAAGGTGATACCGATCTTTAAAAATAAGGGGGACGAAAATATTCTTGAGAATCACAGACCAATATCAATAATTCCTATTGTCTCCAAACCTATAGAAATAGCCTACAAAAATAGACTCGTCTCATACCTGGATAAAAATAAACTTCTTATCCCCCTCACAATTTGGTTTCAGGGAAAAATTATCCACCAACCATGCAATAATAGAACTAGTCACTACCATTGTAGAAGCCTTCGAAAGGGGTGAAATAGTAACAACTACCTTCTGCGATCTTTCGAAGGCTTTTGACTGTGTCAACCATAACATCCTCCTAGGTAAGCTTGAACTCTATGGTATCAGGGGAAACTCTTACCATTTCACAGAGGCTTACTTGAGTAACAGATCACAACTGGTGGAACACAACGGTGTTAGATCTTCAACACAAAACATACTGGCAGGAGTCCCTCAGGGCTCAATCATTGGACCTTTACTTTTCATTTTATATGTGAATGATTTCTCAAGCAATAACTGTGCAAAATCCATCCTTTACGCTGATGACACCACTGTCTTTCACTCCCACCAAGATCCATTAAACTCAGAAGCTATAAACCAAAATATAAGCGAAGAAATAATGCCCTGGTTCACATCAAACCAACTAAGTCTAAATCTAAGCAAAACAGTCACTCTAGATTTCACCCTTAGGGATTTCAATTGGGATATAGAAAACATAACATTCCTTGGACTTTTTCTTGACACAAAATTAACGTGGAAACACCATACCCAAACTCTATCAAAAAAACTTGCTAGTATAACTTTTTTATTGAGAAAACTCTCACAAACAGCTTCCACAGAAATTTGCAGAGTGGCCTATATGGGACTATTTCAGAGCCAAATCTCTTATGGTATACTAATGTGGGGAAAGCCACAGAATGGAAAAACATTTTAGCATGCAAAAGGCTATCAGAGCAATAACAAATACTCCCTACAACGAATCATGTAGACATATCTTTAAAAACCTAAACATATTAACTCTTCCAGCCTTATTTGTCTATCACTACCTATATTAGATTAAATCTAATGAAAGCAATTTCAAAAAACAAAATACCTTACATTCACATGACACAAGAAATAAAAATAATTTGATAATTCCCCAACATAGACTAACATTAACTCACAAAAGCTTTATTAAGATCTCTATTAAACTCTTCAATAAACTCCCAACACATATTAGGGACCTTCAAACATCAAAATTCAAATTGAAAATAAAAAAAATCCTTCTAGCACTCAACATCTACACCATCGAAGAATTCATAAAAGCAGATCTCTCCTCAGTACTAAGATTTTAACTGTATTGTCTTTCCTGTTTTTTTTTATGTCTTTATACAATGTTATGCATACTTGAAATGTGTGCATGTACTTTTATACTTACTACATATACTTTTTATATATAAGCAAACAAGAAACCAAATTTTTATGACGATGCTAAAACATCTTTTGTTATTTTGGGCAAATAAAGTATTCTATTCTATTCTATTTCTATTTAATAAGTACCGCCTTACCTATTGAAAGTTCGTTGGGAAAGTTTGGTCCAATTCCCATTCCAATTAATATACAGGGTTTTTTCTCACATATTTCAGGTTTGACATCTTCGTGAATTATATCGATATCATCTTCGGTTTTGAGTGTTTTTGTTTCAAAATTATTTGTCAACAAATCATCGATATACTCGTGGTGATCTTCATATTCACTCTTCAGTATAACTCCATTATTAAAATGACTGACTTTAGATTTTTCTAATTCACAACCAAGGTCATTAGATGTAAAATTTTCATAGGAATCTGAAATACAAGATCAAACTACGACATTTTTCAATTTACCATCACAGAAGAATTGCTTTCACAAGCTTTTCTCTGTGTATTGTGATATTGGTCCTCAAAAGGTTCGATTTCATGACGTTTCGGCAAAATCACATTTGCTATCTTCAGGTGACTCGAACTCGACTGTTCACAGAGAGAAACCGGAGAAAGCAGTTCAATACATTACATTTCCGAAAATCTACGATGAAATCTATATACTTTTGAAAGGACACTCACGAGTAGGATAGTTTTTGGGGTCATCAACACTATTCCTCAGCATAAGTTGGAATTCGCTTGAACTGGGAGATTTTTCATTATTTTCCAGACACTCATTGGACAATTTGAATCCTTCGAAAGATTTGAATTCTGTGGCCTCTTCCTCTTTTTCTGTATTTAAAATATCATTAATGTCAACGAAGTATGACCCAGACGCAATTTGTTTTGCTTCAGCTTCTTCAATATCCGTTATTGAAAAATCTGTTTCACATTTGTAGTGTTCTGAAGCCATTACGGAATATAACTGATTCCTAGAGAGATGGGATTAATCAATAAAAGAATATTTGAAGATGGTTAGTGTTGTCATGTGGAACTTTCTGATAGCACTAAAAAGAAAAGACAGAAGTCAGACATTTCTCTGAAATGTAGCCGGTGCGCACGCATCTGTCAAATGTAGTCAGTTATCTCCACAGAACTATAACATAGATAGTTCTGTGGTTATCTCTCTCATCATCTGCTTCCAATATGGCGCAATATGGACTTCCCCCCCCCCGCGGAAAATCCGTTCCCATCCGACCTTCAACCGGCTTAGATAGGAAAGATGTATTGAGGGGATGCAGATAATCTTGCATCCCTTATTATTTTTGCTTGCACGTCTATGACGGCGGGACAATCACAACATGGAATGTATCATCCAAAGAGAGTAAACGTTATCTAAATAGGAGAGTCTATTCCCCATAAGATAATGGTGACAGTAATAGAAGGAGATGAAAGATCATTTATGAGTCACAGTGACGTAAATGGACATGTCATGGCCACCATTCTCTCTGGTCAGTGGCGGACTAGCGCACTCTGGTATCTGAGAGTTACAGGCTTTTAAATGTGTATAATTTAATGGTGACTATTAAACGAAAAATGTCTGCCCTGGCTGAGGATCGAACCCAGGACCTTTCGCTCCTGAGTCGTGCGCTTGCTTGTTTTTCATGGCTCTATCTTTACAGATAATTAGATAACTTCGGAAATCCACATCACCCCACAGCGTATTCTGTAGGCTTCGATTTCCCTTCGGGGGACAAACGGGATTGTCTCACTCGAAGTGATACCACGAAAGAAATATCGACGTTACTGTGTTCGAAAATGTTCGGCATGAAATATCGGATAGGCTGTTCTTATGTCAAGCAGTTCAAGGCAACCATTTCGAGCATCTTCTGAACTGAACTCAGCTTCTTTCCTCAAATTATGAAGTTAAACTCGATGTATTCAGGCAATTATTAAATGTTCCGCCATTTTGTAGTAGGTGAAGATATTGACTTTATATTCTAGGGTTGTGAAGTATTCGTCAGGAGCTTCAAAAGGATGTGTCACAAGACCCCCCTTTCAATTTTTTTTCCCAGGTGGCGCCCAGTCGCCATCTTGAAAGTTTCATCTGTCAATTTTACTCCAAAATATAGTATTCATGCATCAATTCATTATCCCAAGTTTCAATTTTTTGAGTTGACCCGTTCAAAAAATAAAAGGGGGGGGCATTAAAGAAAAGCACTGGATAATGCAATAATCCTATACAATAAACTAACAATTTCCATGAAACAAATTAGGTTTGGTATATTTTTTTGATATATGAAATCATTAATTAAAACTCGGAAGTTTTTATTTTCTCTTGGTTATAACTTTACAAAAATTTTGATTTTAATCGTTACTTAAATCATGTATAAATTGATTTAAATCATTTCAACCCTGTTCAAAAGAATTTCTTTATTGATTTTGGCCACTTAATTGAGTTTTCTAATATTTTTTGGCTCTCTTTTGAAACCCAAAATAGCCAATGACTTCTTTTAAGTCAGGCTTGTTTAACCCTTTCAATGCTCTTGACGTATATATACGCTAGCCGCTTAACTGCTCTAGACGTATATATACGCATCGAGAATAAAAATTAGATAGCATTACTATATTTGGATACACTTGCTGATAATTTCATTTATATCTCTAATCTGCAAAATTAGTCTAGTTAAATCTTCGAAATATCTAATCTTGGGAAATTCTCCAAAACGATAGAAAAATTGTAATACTTTATTAAAAAAAAATACAATCGCGTTTCTATACCCTTGACCAATTCTAATAGTACAAATTTCGTTTTGCAGAAATGCGTTGTTGGTTACTTCGGATTACTGAAAATCTGATATGGGGATGATTCGAAGTGATTACTATACTAATCAATCAGGCAAATCGTGCAATGATATTGAACTTTGCGGAAATGTGCTGTTGCCAAATTATGGACGCTAGAAATCATTTGGTAAAGTTTTATAGAAATTTTGCTTGAAGAATATTGAGATAACTCTTCTGCTCAATCAATTTTTTTGGTGTAATTTTCGTCTCCAGAAAATGCGTCGTTGCCAAGTTGGTCACTTCGGATTATTGGAAATCAATCAAACATTTATTGAATTAGTTATCATTCACAATAACACTAGTAAAAGCAGAACATAACATCATCGTAAAATACACACTAATCCAACAGGTCAAACAGCTAAAAGTTAATATAATACAAAAAATATAGGTACTACATAATTCTAATGAAAAAAAACCAGACATTAGTCAATGATACAATTGTTAAACAACTCGATCATCAGATGAGGACAAATATTGTAAAAATAATATTGTAGAAATAAAATAAAATTATGAAAACATGTAATACTATTAGGTTTCAAGGAGAAACTCGTCAACAGAGTAGTATGCTTTTTGCAATAACAGAATTTTGAGTCGCCTTTTAAAGATATTAATATTAGATGATTTAATGTCACTATTTAGCCTATTATAAAGTTTAACCCCGCAGTACATGGGATGATTCTGTGATACCGTCAATCTACTATAAGGTTTATGTAGATGCGAGTTATTTCTAGTAAAATGATCGTGAATTTGTTCATTTTTTGGAATCATTGAAATATTGTTTTTAATATGTATCAGAGTATTGTAAAGATAGAAACATGGCATCGTTAAAAAACTGTAATGAATGAATAATGGCCTACAATGTTCTCTTGAAGATGCACCAGCCAAAATTCTAATTGCTTTTTTCTGAATAGCAAAGACTTCGTTAGCTTTCGCTGATAAACCCCATTGTTCAAGACCATAGGAGATAACTGATTGAATTAGACTGTGGTACAGAAGAGAACATCAAGAGAGACTGTTTGTTTCAACTGACGAATTAAATATATATGTTTACTAAGTTTAAGTTTGACACTGTCAACATGGTACTTCCAGGAAAGTTTATCATCAATCTCAACCCCTAAGAATTTAGTACAATTTACTTGATGTAAAGATACATTATTTAATTTAACCAAATAGCTTATATCAATTGCTGTATTTTTTGTGTTGGTGTCATCCGCAAAAATAACAGTTAAGGAAGCTTTAGAACATAATTTCGGGAGATTATTTATAAAAACTAAAAATAAAAGAGGTCCTAGAACGCAACCTTGAGGTACCCCTATTGACACACTTTTTCTTTCAGAATTTGTTCCGTTCACACAGACCAGCTGACTACGATCAGCTAGGTAATTTATTTTATTTAGCTTATGGCGTGTACAAACATACATAAAGAAACAAGATGTACTAACACAACAAAAGTTACAATGTCATGGTCAATGAGGTCGAATGCTTTACTAAAATCGAAAAATATTCCAAAAGTGTGATGTTTGTTATCCAAAATGTCCAGCACATGTTTAATGAGTTGATCAATTGCTCCAACTGTAGATTTATTTTTTCTATAAGCATTCTGATTGGAAGACAATAATCTGAAGGATTCTAAGTAATTATATAATCTTTGGAAAAAACAGTATTCTATAATCTTAAAAAACTGACTAAGTAGAGATATAGGCCTGTAAGATGCACAATCAGAGCGAGAACCCTTATTTTTGTAAATTGGTACAATTTTAGACATTTTTAGGATATCGGGAAAACTCCCCTCAGTGAAAGTGGCGTTCACTATATCCATCAAAGGCTCAGAGATCAAATTAGCAACCATTGCCAGGAATTTCATCAATGCCCGATGATTGTTTCGTGCAGACTTTTTTTATGACTTCCTCAATTTCGATTTTAGTAACGGTATAAATAAATACTTTGTAGAGCGGGTGATATATAATTAATATTTTTAGTATCAGATTTGGATATACTACTATTGACTGTTGAGAAGTAATCACTAAAAAGGTTGCTAATATCATAATTATTAGAAAGAATGTCCCCATCATCAGCACTTTGAAGAAAAGGTATGGCATTGCCAGTGTAACCATTCTGTGCTTCCTCGATTATTTTCCAGGATTCTTTCACTTTATTGTTAGATTCTGTCATCATTGTAAGTTTTTTGAGCATTTTTTAATTTGGCCTGATAAGTTTTTTTAAGGTCATGATATTCCTTCTGATATAAACCATTTTTATATACTTTGTTTAATTCTGATACCTCAGTTAGCCTTCTGCTCAATTCTCTCAACTCATTACTGATCCACCTGGGGACCTCGGATTTTTTGTTCATAATGAACTTTTTTGGAAATGAAATGTCGAAATAATAAGAATTTGTATTATAAAAATACTTAAACTTATAATTAGCACCATCTATGACATACAATGGCGACCAATCGGTCTCCGATAGAAAGCTAGAAAATAACTCAATATTATTGTCACTAGAACATCTCGTGTATTTTTTAAGGTTTTGGTCCATCTGATGATAGCAGAAAGTTGCCAGCTGGAAAGTGTGATCGGAAATAGAGGAATGATTAATAGAAAATGAAATAGGATCAGAAGTTGACAAAATGTTATCTATACACGTTGCCGATTCCCCCCATATGCGAGTAGGCTCACTAATAATAGCACTAATATTGTGTTGCTAAAGCATATTTATAAAGTCTATTTTATTATTGCTTAACCTCAACATATCAATGTTGAAGTCACCGCAAATGATTATTTCCATGTTCTTATAATTACTATATAGAGCCTCAATTGTTCGATCAAATGAATAAAAAAAAGTCTCAGTATTACCAAGAGGTGATTTATATACAGATAAAATTATTATAGTTTTACTCTTACAATTTAATGCCAATGCGCATACCTCAATGTCTATCTCGATGCTAGAGTCAATAGGAATTTTATTAACTTTCTAGAATTTTTTAGCAAAAATGCATACTCCTCCTCTGATATGCTTCTCCCGACAAAAGAATGAGATTAAGTTATAGCCAGTTAGTTGATAACATGAACATTCTTGTGATTTTAGCCAGCTCTCACTTATACATAGAATATCAGGAGAATGTTGATCAAGAATCAACTCTAAATCAAGTAATTTGTTAAAACAGCCTTGTACATTGAAGTGCATAACACACAATTTAGTACTGGTAGATTCGAGACTTACATTATTCGCTGGATACATTTGTTCATTGATATTGATTATGGAATTATGACTACCACCTATATTATCTAATGATTTCCTATGTCTAATTGTCGATTTTCTTCTTGACTGCCGTCCAGAACATTCCTAATACCAAATTTCTGATAATAAAGATCAAAGTTAAATCTTCTAAAACCGACTCCTTTAGGCCAGAAAGTAGAGTTGTAAAAGTCGTTCATGAACTTCATATCACCAGCTGCCAAGAAATTCGAGTACCTGCTACCTTCCGAAATTCTTAATTTTTTAACTATGAATTCACCTTTAGTTCCAGTCTTCTTTTCCAGAAATTCAACAATGTCATCCTCAATAACCTCTTGGGTGACTCTATTCAGAAACATCCAAACTTTAGGACTACCACTTTTAAATTTAAGGTTTTCTGAATCAGCCTGACCTACAATTCGTTTTCTATTTTCTCTGAACCTTTTGCCATTTTTCATTAGTCTGGTTATTAGAATGGTCTACTGGAGATAAGTGAGGTTGACCAATTGAGGCTTTGGGCCTGGAGTCAACCAAATTGATAAGATCATCACACTTCTGTAGGGTTTGAATTTTCATGATTTCCTATGATACATCATCCGCATTGATGCCTGGATCACCCTGTATCCCAGAAATACCATCATGTCGATTCAAATCATGCTGAATAAAATTAGTGTTTTTGTCCCCTTTTTTGTTCACAGGACTATCAACATATTCGGTGGAGGTCTTTTTTGTAGAAGATTGGTTTTTTGCTCCACCAGCTTTATAATTTTTTGCATTACTCTGTGAAAACTCATCGTTTTGATTAACAGTTCTGGATAATTTATCCTCTAATGAAAGTATTTTGTTGTTCAATAATGAGATAATACTCTCCTTGTCTTTGATAATAGTTTCTTTGTCTGTTACCAGCTTCAGTAATTGGTTTTCTTCTCTTAGGTATGCTTCTTCAGTAGCAACTATATCGCTGAGTTCATATTGATTTATTTGATTAATAGATGCGTCACAGCATGATTTAATTATTTTTGCACAACTATTGTGAAACGAACTACCGCACTTAACACAGGATGGTCCAGTCAAAACATTATTTTTACAATATTTGCACGATTTCTTAAGCTTATCTGACCCTGCACATCCACTTGCGGCCATCTTGCTTACTGGATCTTACTGAATCTGGTATGGGAATGGTTCAAAGTGGATACTATATCTATTAAATCAAATGAATTTTGCAAAAAAAATCGTCTTTGCAGAAATCTGTTGCCATGTTATGGACGGTGGTTGTCGTTAAGAAAAGATTTATGGAAATTTTAGATAAAAAATGAATATAAATCTTTTTCCAAATCGGTAATTATAATTTTATAATGCGTGGTTGCCAAGTTATGAAAGCTGAAAAATTAAAAAACATGAAGATTTTATTTGAAAAACACGAACATAATCTTCATCTATTTTGATTTTGTTCTCCGTGCATTAAACATAAACGGTATTGTTACGAATCCATACTACGCCCCTGGAAAATAAAACGTCACTGGCCAGGATTCCAAGAAAACACAGCGAGTCTAGAGCGGAAACGAATCGAGAACCAGCATTACGCCGCGCGAATATTCGAAATGTTCAGGAATATTCCAGCAGCGGAACTTACTAGAGCCAGGAATTCCATATAAGGCCTCGACGCGCTGCGAAATGTAGTACACAGTACAGATTTAAGTCAGTTCGGAGGGTAAAGACTACAGATTAGCGACTTCGGAGTGTTTACTTCCAATATTCCTGCCAATACATTTATGCTAAACTGCACATGATGACCTTTTTTTCTATCTAATCTTGTGCGGATTTTCTATAGCCCAGACATGAATATTGTGGAAATCTACTACTTCATCGCAGCTTAATTTAGCCTAGTCAGTAAAAAGAATGCGGGATAAAAAATTCGGATTTCTTTCGCACTTTCCAAGTACCTACCTTGAGAACTGCAAGCGTCACGGGAAATCCCCTGGAAGCAATCCTTGAACACATTGAACATGGTATGGATATAAACTATTTTCACTAAACGGTAAAACGCAAACGTCACACTTACAAGTAAATGAAATTGCTATTACAATTTGAACGTCAAAAGCGTCAAAGGGGGAACAAGGTAAAAAGTCATAGCCCACTAAGTATTTTAGTTTGTTACTTCAATATTCCCCTTTAATTTGCCAGCAATTTTCTCGAAAACTGTTAGCTGATCCAAAAAAATGCAAGAGACCAAAATTTCAGATTTTTTTATGGCCAACTCAACTGAGATATTCAAATGGTTTTTTTTAGTAAAATAGAAAATGTTGGCTATAAAAACTGTAGGCAACCCTCATTCACCCATTTGAATTAGTTACCTTATTTTTGAAGCAAGAAATGAATAGAGCGTCCAAAAAACCAAGAGCCTGCGAATTTTCTGAACATTTGAAGGATAATTGTAGCCACAATTAAAAATTTACGATTTTTTTCGCGCAACTTGCGATGTCTGTAGCTTGGAGGGGGGGAATTTTAGGACACATGTTTATGGAAAAAAAAATCTTATTTTGACCCAAGGAATGCGCCATTGAAATATTTGTATTGAATTTTGTAATACCCTGTACATATTCAACTGACATTGGATAAACTTTAACAAGCACGCATGAAGCTTTCGCGGACGAAATATGAAGATGAGTCCGCAAAAGCCATTTGCGTACGTGCTACATACAATATTTTTTTGTACAAGTTTTTCAAAGAATGTTTCATATAAAAACATTTTATTTTTGCCATCAAAATAAAGAAATATCAATAATCAATCAAGTATGGCAACTTTAGGAACTGAAAAAAATTCCAAAATTGCAACTTTTACGAACTTGTTTGTGAAGTGTTGCCATGGCTATGGCAATACTTTACAAACAAGTCAGTAAAAGTAGCATTTTTGGATTTTTTTTTATCCTGACGTAGTTTTAAGGAAAGTGTACAAAAAAAAAATTTCAAAATATAATACAGCGGTTCCCTCTCGCAGGATAGGCAGACGAGTACTAGATCGGAATCGAGAATTGCGTTTAATTGAAAGACATTTCCTTAAATTAATTCCATGGACTAAAAATAAAACAATGTAAAGTTTGCGCGAAACAGCCCAAAAGACAGGAAATCAGACATATAAAAAAAAACCATTATTAGCAGAAGCTCTTCACATTTCACTAAGACTAATTCTCATACTATTCTAATACTAACACAAGAAAAAAATAATATACATATCTAAAACTATCTAAAAAAGATAACACATCCTAGTTTTCAACCATGAACTATAGTTCTAACATATTTAGAGCATTCATTTTTGAATACATTTACTGATGATATTTTTTTTAATTCACTTGGTAGATTATTAAACAGTATCAATCCTTTGCTGAATAATATTTCAGGTTTTATGTTTGGGTTAATGTAAAAATCATTAATGTTTCGTCTACGTGTATTATATTCGTGTATATTTCTTATGTGTGTTAATTGATCTGAAAGATAGTTTGGTAACATGTTATTTTTTAGTTTGAAGATGAACACTAACATATTATAGTTTATTCTTCGTCTAAGTGACATCAGTGACAGGGTATCTAACATTTCCTTAATAGGTGTTCGCTTACTACAATTTAATATTGCTCTCATGGCCCTATTTTGTAGTTTTTGAAAGGTATTCAGTTGTTCATTATTAAGGAAAAATAAGATGGTACTACAATAATCAAAATGAGGTGCAATTACAGATTTATATATGGTGAATTTGGAGAATTTAGAGACTTTATTATTCAGCCTATAGAGGTAATATATTTTTTTGACTACTTTCTTTTTAATATAGTTTACATTGGCATTCATGTTCAACTCCTGATCCAATATAACTCCTAGATATTTGAATTCTTTAACATGTTCAATTTTTTCCTTATTCATATGTATACACAAGTTGATATTTTGATTTAGCTGCTTGACTTGCATTCTATTACCTAATAACATGAACTTACTTTTTTTTTAAAGTGATTTTCAGACTGTTGTCACATAACCAAGTATCCAATCTTAAGAGACCAGAGTTTATGTTATGCTCTATATCTTCAGGTCTTCCCGAGTAATATAGTATAGTGTCATCAGCAAAAAGTTTTATGTTGCACTTCTTTACATGTGCTGCTATGCCATTTATAAATACGACAAACAATATTGGACCAAGAATTGTGCCCTGTGGAACCCCATTCTTTATTTCGTTTTTTTTCGAATATTCATCATTATATCTAACAACTTGTTTCCTTTCCTTCAAAAAACTAGTGAACCATTTCAACACATTACCGGAGAGACAATATCTTTCTAGTTTTAATAACAACAAGTCCACATTGATTGTTTCAAAAGCTCTTTGAAAGTCCAAAAACACCACACCTATCAGTTTTTTATCAGCAACATCAATTTTCCACGATGATATTAATAATTGTAATGCAGTTTCGCATGAGTGTGATTGTCTAAAACCTGACTGTTGTGTGATTAGTATCTTATTGTTATTAATATATATTAATAATTGTTCCTTAACTGCCATTTCTACTATTTTTTCATACACTGGCAATGTCTTTATTGGCCTAAATTCTGAACACTTACACACTATTGTAATTAATTTTCTGAATAGGAATGACTGTAGATGTCTTCCAGTCATGTGGAAATATCCCTTTACTCAAAGATAAATTTAGTAAGTAGTTTATTTAAATAGGAATCCCTAATATACACTAGTAAAAACATTTAACTTATTCAAATTACATTCACTTAAAATTTGTACAATCCTTATATGGCCATAAGACCAACACTACTATTAATATGTAAGTATCTATATAAAAGAATTACATCAGTAAAGTATTTAAAATCAAGAAGAATTCACATGAATATATATCTTACATGAATATAGAACTAATATTGTCTTCCTCCTAAACAACATTGGGTTGATTTCTGATGTGTTCAATTAGTTTGTGTTTAAACATTGTTACAGACCTTGCATTTTTTATCATTTGTGGAAGTCTATTATAAGATTCTAAACCTTTAAAGAACAGAGAATTCATGGCCATTTTCAGATTTGTTCTATTTCTAGTGGCATAATTGTGGATGTTCTGATTCAAAATAACAAATTCGTTAAAATACTCAGGTTGACCTCCTTGGGTTATCTTGAAGATGAATGTCATAGTCATATAATACAATCTGCTCATAACTGGTAACCATTTCAGTGAGTGCATCCAGCATTAAAGCTATAGGTGTTAATTTATTACATCCCAGAATTATCCTCATCCCTCTATTTTGCATTTTTTGTAATTGAGATTTTTCATTCAAATTGAGTAAGTATAATAATGAGCTGCAATAATCAAAATGTGGCTGAATGATGCAATTATAGCAAGTAATTCGAGAGTATATGGAGAGTTGATTAGATATTCTTGAATTTACAACATCCAAGAACCAATTTGCAACTACTTCCATAGCTATTTTAATTATATTTAAATTTATACCATCTCTATCTGATGTATTCTTTTTTAATGATAACAAAATACGTTTCAGGTCGGCCATTGTTAAGGGCACAAATTCAATGAAATTTGGCAGAATTTCTGTGATAAAACTTATAGTATAACAAGTGTCATTTATCGGTTTTATTTTTTGTATAATTTCATTTATACTTTGAACAAAGTATGTATTGAATGCATTTGCAATATCTGCACAATTTTCTTCAACCTTCAATTCAAATTGAATAGATGAAGGATTTTGAAGTATGTCGCACATGTGAAGTACCATCGTGCCTCATTCCTTCTTTAGAAAGATAACATACAAAAAACATTTTAAATTTTTTATTAGTAATGGTATTTTGTATGTTTTTTCCAGTTAATATAAACGTCAATCCAAAATATCTATAATTTGTTTTCTTTGAATATCCGATGAATTGGCTCACACTGCTCCAAACGTATATATACGCACAACCTAAAATATTGCGCATGTGAAGTAATATTTCAAAAATCATTTTCGCAGTGAAAGGATTAAGTCATTTTAGTTCTTTACAACTCAAAATCACGAGAAATAGCTAGAGCTGTCCCTGGCAGCAAAATGTATTTCATATACAATTTGATACATTCAAGTCACATGAATTGTCTCATGACGCAACAATTTCCTTTTTTCAACAAAACTCTTTGGACACATTTTGCATTGGAAGGTTTCCCCGGGGTTTTTTTTTACTTTCGAGCAAATGTTTTTAAACAAATTTCGCAATGAAATGGTTTTTCTATTGTATGAGTTCTCTCATGACCCAACAATTTGCTCTCATCTGCAAAACACTTTGGACACATTTTGCACTGAAATGGTTTTTCTGTATGAGTTCTCTCATGATCCTCCAATTTGCTTTCATTTAGAAAACACTTTGGACACATTTTGCACTGAAATGGTTTTTCTGTATGAGTTTTCTCATGCATCCTCCAGATTGTGCTTTCGTTTAGGAAACACTTTTGAACAAATTTTGCATTGAAATGGTTTTTCCCCTGTATGAATTCTCTCGTGCAACACCAAATGGCTTCTATCTGCAAAACATTTTGGACAAAATTTGCATTGAAATGGTTTTTCTCCTGTATGATTTCTCATGTGTCTAAATTTTTTCGAACATTTTAACAAATTTGCATTGAAATGGTTTTTCCCCTGTATGAATTCTTCGTGCAACAACAAATGTATTATATACAAAACTTTTACAAATTTTGCATTGAATTGTTTTTCCTCCTGTATGAGTTTTTTCATGCACCAACAATGGGTACTTTGCTGCAAAACTTTCAGAACAAACTTTGCATTCAAATGGTCCCCCACCTGTATGAATTTTCTCATGTTGTTTTATATTATGCTTATAACCAAACGTTTTCAGACAAATTTTGCATTGATATGGTTTTTCTCTTGTATGAACTCTCTCATGATGCAATAGTTTGCTTTCATCTGCAAAACACTTTGGACAAAATTCGCATTGAAATGCTCTTTCTCCTGGATTGGTTCTCTCATTGAACTCCTCAGATTCAAAATTATGACATGTCGGATTTTTCTTCCTGGAAAGACTCATCTGAGAATTCTTTGAATTGAGGGTTATTGTATGATTTTCCCTTCCCACAGCTTTTTCATTATCTTCTATAGCAGAATTTTGTTGGAGCATTGAGCCAGAGTCTAAATAAAAAAAGAAACAAATTGAGTTTTTTTTCAATGAAACTACATATGAGAAAAGGTTTTGAGATTCAGTGTGCAATACTATTTTCAGTTTAATTAAGAATACCCAAAGTTATATATATATATATATATATATATATATATATATATATATATATATATATACTCCAAAACATCAATCAAAAAAAGCTCAGAATCTTCCTCCTAGGACGAAACACACAAGAAATTATCCCAAACTTCTTAAAAATTAACCTCAACAACATACATATTAACAATGCTCAGGCATGATTTTGAAACAGCACTCCAAAAATTTCAACCCAAAACTCTAAAAATACTTATTTTCGAAAATGATAAATCAATAAAAAACACAAAAGTGACTTTGGAAACTTCACTAAAATCAATCCAAACAATTTTTCCAACAACTTTTACTACTTAGAAACAACCAAAACAGAAACATATTTCCAAAAAACCAAACAAAACCAAGTAAAGATATTCGAAACACTAATGAACCAACAAAAACAAAAAATGAATATTTAGTCAAAAATTCCACATCCTTGCTTGAAAACAGAACCAATACCAATATACCAATAGAAATACAAGAAATCCTTGCTCTCGGCCTAAATTTCGCAACTCAAAAACAAATCAATCAATTCCAGAAACTATATGTAGTATTGAAACAAATATAACACTTAACAGAAAGCGACAAAAGTAAAGAAAGAAAAAATAGAAAAAAATCTAAAACAAACCAAACATTTTCTAAAAAATTACTTACAACTCAAAGTCCTAAAAACTGACAAGGCAAACAAAACCGTCATCATAGAAGACAGAACCAAAAGATGGACAAGTTACTAACTGGCTCTCTCACCTACAAAAAAACTATAAATGACCCTACAAACTCAATACAATAAAAAAACAATGACATCATAAACAGATAGGAAAAAACAATCTAATAACAAACAAAATTTTTTTTTCAATTCAATTCAATTTTTATATAATCCATAGAGCTGTGAGGCTATCGGACAAGTCAGATACAAACAAGGTTTACATAAAGTGTATAAGATAAGATATAAAATAAAGTGTATAAGATAAGATATAAAATATAGGCAAACAAAACATTTTATCTAAAACTATCAAAAAATGCATTTATGTTATAGGGGCAGAGGGCGAGGAGAAGTCTTTTTATCTCTTTTTTGAATGTGTGCACTCTTTCTATCAATTTTAGTTCTTCAGGAAGAACGTTATATAATCTTAGTCCCAGTATATCTGCAGATTTCTGAGATACTGTTAAACGAACATTGGGCAGATGGAAATTATTTTTTGATCTTGTATGGTGATCATGTAGTGAGTTATTCTTAACCAAAGTTTTGCGTTGCTTGTGTATATATGTTAAAAGTTCCAATATATGTAGGCCATAGAGAGGAAGGATTTTAAATTGTTTGAATAGATCCCTGCATGAGGTACCATTGGGAACATTAGCAAGACATCGCATAATCCTCTTTTGCACCTAAAAAACCTCATTAACTGCAGAAGAACTACCCCAGATGGTTATTCCGTATGTTAATCTGGATTGGATTTCCCCGAAATAGAAGAGCAGGAGTCCCTGTATGTCAATTATAGATTTGAGAGATCTCAGTTGAAAACATTTAATACTCAGTGTATTGGCTAAAATTTTACAGTGTGTATTGAATGATACATTCTGATCAAGTCTAATACCTAGAAAAGTAGAGCATTCCACCTTGTCTATAATTTGATCATCTATAGTTATTTCTACTGCTGGGTTATTTTTATTCTGTCTGGTGTGAAAATGTATATGATTTGTTTTAGTACTATTCAAAAATAGAGAATTATCGTATAACCACTTACGAAGTGACTGAAAAGTAGTGTTAATGTTGTTTTGAATTTGTACCTCAGATTTGCCTGTGAATAATAACGTGGCATCATCTGCATACAAACAGGTAAATGCATTCGGGAAGATTAGAGGTAATTCATTGATGTAAAGTGTAAACAAAATAGGGCCCAATACTGAGCCCTGGGGAACTCCTATTCCTATCGGAAGTTCACTAGAAGTAAATACCAATTTTTCATTGTTCGCCAAGTGATTTATCTTGATTTTCTGAAGACGTCCTTTGAGATATGACGAAAACCATTCATGAAGTTTGCCCCGGATTCCGTATCTGAATAATTTATCCAATAAAATGCAACATCCTGCGTCCAATCCCCGATCAAAAAACTGTCGAAATTATTATCCCATATCCTAACCAACATAACTTATAAACAACAACAAAATACCTGAAAACCACATGCTCATCTCATTAGATGTCAAATCACTATACACCAACATACCTATTGAACTAACTAAAAACATAATCACAAAAATTGCTAGAAATCCAACCACACACAACCATAACCCTAGATGAATTCCTAATCACAATAAAATTTACATTAACATCCACATATTTCAATTACTGAAAAACTAACCTCATCCCTTGTTCCTACATCAAATCCAATGGATTATCTAAATGTAAATATTCATATTGAAGATACAAATTTATTGGAGCTGAAAGAAATCTTGCAAGAAATCAAAAACAAAAAGTCAACGGGAATTGACGAAATTTCAGTTAACATTTTAAATAACCTTCCGGATTCTGCTTTGAATGCACTAGTTATGGCGATAAATAAATCCTTTGCACTTGGAAAATGTCCTTCATGCCTTAAAACAGCTCTTGTAATCCCCCTATTCAAAGGTGGTAATTCAGAAGATCCTAGTAACTTTAGGCCAATTTTCATACTCTCAACACTCTCAAAAGTCATAGAAAAACATATGAAAAAAAGAGTATTAGCTTTCCTTTATACATATAAAATATTAACCAACTCACAATTTGGCTTTCAGAAAGCAAAAGGTACAAATGATGCAATTTTTTCCTTTCTTGAACATGTCTACACACATCTCAACAATGGGGAAGGTCGAGCTGCAGTATTCTGCGACTTTTCCAAAGCTTTTGATTGTGTAAGTCATGAACTTATTTTGCAAAAATGTACTGCTATGGTTTTAGAGGAGTGTGTAATGACTGGTTTAGGTCTTACATAAGTGATAGAAAACAGCTAGTAAATTCAAACGGAAAACTATCACACACCAAGGATATCTTATGGGGCATTCCACAAGGATCAGTTCTGGGTCCGATTCTTTTCCTTATATATTTAAATGACCTAGCTACTCTCTCGATTCAAGGAATTTTTACGATCTTTGCGGATGACACCACTCTCCTTTGGCATGGAAAAAATAGAATAATTATGAAAGAAACGATTACTAGTGATTTGGAAGTTGTGAAAAAATAGTGCGACACAAATTACTTGTGCTTAAATATCAAAAAAACAAACCTACTCACGTTCAGTTCTGATATTGATAATTTATACTTGGTCTTATTCTTGAAAAAAAAAACAAACCAAATTCCTAGGAATCTCCATCGATAATAAACTAAAATTTGACCAGCATATTTCAGCATTAACAAAAAAATTGGCTTCAGGATGTTATGCACTACGAATCATTTCAAATGAACTGAGTTCATCCACAACAAAAATTGTATATCATTCCCTGATAGAATCTCACTTGAGATATGGTATTGCTTTCTGGGGATTCTGTAGTCGAAAACTCTTTCATTCAGTGTTTGTTTTGCAAAAGCGAGCAGTTAGATACTTATGCAAGGTGGAAGTACGTGGGTCATGTAGACCATTATTTATAAGAGAAAAAATTCTCACTGCAACTTGTATTTTCATTCTAGAAACTGTCTGACTGATTTACAAAAAACATAATATGGTAGAAATTCCGAAACATACAAATTACGTAACCAGGCAAGTAACAGAAAATAAAATACCTCTTCCTGTTCCAAAAACAAGTCTGACAAAAGATTCTTTATTCTATGAAAGTAAAAAGTTGTATAACCATTTACCATACGAAATCAGAAAGGAAAAAAGCTATAAAAAGTTCAGAAACATTGTTAAAGAAGCCCTTGAAACAAAAGCGAACTACATACTTGAGGAATATTACAATGAAACCTTGCTGTGATTAATATTTTTATATTGTTAACAATTACACACCTATATGTTGAAGCTTATCTTATCCAGTAATATCTTATATTATTATTCTATGACATGCGAACTTATGTTCAAATTATGTGATTCTTGTACTTGTGCTTTTTTTTCTTTTGGTTAAATTAGACAAACTATATTTTTTTAACAAGCTTTGTCAATAAGAATTCTTAGACAATAAAGTATATTTCTCTCTCTCTCTCTCTCTCTCTATAAATGGAAGGCTGGGCAATGGAATCATCCATCTCCAGTGTTATTGCACAACTTGTAATGGAAGACTTAGATACAAACAATCGCTAACCTCAAATTCAAATTACCCTTTTTTCTACAGATACGTGGATATTACTAATCCCTAAAGAAAAATGCAACTACACTGAAGAGCGATTCAATACATACCATCCTAAACTTCAATTCACTATAGAAACTGAAATAAACCAGCCAATCAATTTCCTAGACTTTAAAATACACACAAACAAAAAACCCATTAAAACGGAATTGTACACAGAATAAATCTGGTCAGAAAGAAAGATATCTGAATTTTATATCACTCCCTATTCCAAAATAAAACGATAATTATAGGTTAAGCTGACAGATCAATAAAGCTATCAAACCCGCAATTCAGACCCAAAGCCATAAAAAAGGCACTAATCAATTAAACCAACAACACCAAAGACCCAAACCAAAATAAGGTAAATATCTAGTTACGTCACACATGCACTCTGAATATGGGGAAAATACTTTTCTTACGGAAGAAAAATGCGTCGGTCTTATACCGTTACCGAGTTACGGCACATTTTTAAAATGAAACTAACCTCATTTTCAAACACCGTTTTCTCGCACAGAAATCACTCAAAATGCCTCCTTCTTTCAACCAGCATAAACAATACACCCTAAATCACTTATTTTTGGCACAACTTTGCACAAAATTTTTTCCTTTAATTTAATTTCCTTTTTAATAAATGAATACCCCAACATTTCGAATTCATATGTAGCCAATAGTTTCCCCTTCATTTATGTGTGCAATTGTTGTGGGCGGTGATTCACTTATTGCCAACATGAAAAATGAGGCAAAGTTACTAAATGTCTTGTGTCAAAGGAACAAAAATTGTTCATTTGCAACTTTGTAAGGAGGATTTTTTTCGATAAAAACGACGATATTTTGTACAAAGTTGTGCCGAAAATAAGTGAGTTAGGGTGTATTGTTTATGCTGGTTAAAAGAAGGAGGCATTTTGAGTGATTTTTGTGCGAGAAAACGGTGCTAGAAAATGAGGTTAGTTTCATTTTAAAAAAGTGCTGTAACTCGGGAACGGTATGAGACCGCCGCATTTTTATTCTGGATTCGTGTTCAGGAGGCAAAAACACGTAAGAAAAGTGTTTTCCCCATATTCAGAGTGCATGTGTGATGTAACTAGATATTTACCCAAAATAAATTTTACACATTTATTAAATACATAAAAGGACTTTCCAAACAATTATCTCGTATATTAAAACTGTTAAAAATTAAAATCGGACACAAAATTCAAAAAAACATCTCTGTACGATAAATTGCACCTCACCTTTTGAAAGTCCATGTGAAAAGTTTGCTCCAATTTCTGTTTCAATTAATATATCAGGTTTATCCTCGCAAATTTCAGATTTCACATCTTCGTGAATGATATCGATGTCATCCTCAGTTTTGATTGTCTTTGTTTTCCATTCTGCATCATTTATTAACGAATCATCGATATTCTCGAGGTGATTTTCATATTCATTCTTTAATATAACTCCATTATAAAAATGGTTGATTCTAGGTTTCGCCAATTCACTAGTAAGACCAATGGAAGTCATATTTTCCCAGGAATCTAAAATTCAATATATAACTATGACTTTTTTTTTCTGACTGATATAGTCAAGAAAAATAACGTATCAAAGAATAATGTTGAGTCATTGGGCAACAAATATATATATATATATATATATATTATGCCAACATTCAATAATTCTAAAACGACACTCACAAGGGTCTTCAACGCTATTTTTCGGCATAACCTCGAACTCGCTTGAATTGGAATAACATTTTTCATTCTTCTGCAGACACTCATTAGACACTCCATATTCACCAAACAGTTGTAATTCGGTGGCTTCTTCCTTTATTTCGCTTTTTAAAATATCATTTATGTCAACAAAGTAAGTCCCACTACCGATTTGTTTATTTTCACTTTCCTCAATATCCGTTATTGAAAGGTCTGCTTTACATTCGTAATGTTCTGAAGCCATTATAGAATAATCCTGATTATCTAATTCCTACGGAGTTACGATCATTCGTCAAAAAGATTTGAGATTATGTTGCTGCCGAGAGACAAAGAGAATAAACAATAATTTGACAAGCAGTTTTACCAGGACTTTTTTTGCAGTTGTACCACGGTACCACACCTCATGGCGCATGCGCGTTGTATCTTACTGGATCATGGCCACAGAACACATTTCATTCTTCTCTCTCTTTCTCTCTAGGTTATGGTTATTGCTTCACATTGGCGCATTCGACCAAAATTTTGTATCCTATGTGGACATATCTCATAACAAAACGCGCGCATTTTGAATTATACATAGTACGGATTGAAATTAATCTATGAAATTGTATATATTTTTGTTAATGACTACTTCCTCCATTATTTTTTATCCAATCAAATTGCCGGAATTTCAAATAGAGAACCAATCAGATCAGTTTTATAGTGATAAAACGTCTTCTCGCTGTTTTATACTGATAAATTAACTCCTATATAAAATGTGTCATTTAAAGATGACTGTTCTGTCATTTTGACAGCGATAAAAAACGTGCATCGTTTTTTATCACCGATAAAAACGCCTGTTCCTCTTACATCCAGTATGCTTACGTCACTTTCATGTCTGCCCTGTCAGTTATTTAAGTATTGTTGATAATTGATACTGAAACATTACAACATGAGTCGTTTTGGGGAAGTTTGGCCCAAAAAATTAAAAAAAATATAGAAAAAGCAATCCCGCAATCCACAAAAAATACTAAAGCGTCAATATGGAATTTTTTTAAATTACGAATGTCGAAAATAACCAGTTACAAAAAGTAGAGATATTAAAGGAATGGGCCTATAATATGAAAAAGAGGAATGGAGAAGATTATAAAGAATATGCAGTTAAATCAATTTGGAATTCAACTGCGAAGATGATTCAAGAAAAATATTTCAATGAATACAATATTAAATTTGATCCTTTTGCTGACATAACTTTTAAAGAAGTTCGTGATGCAAGAAATAGTAAACGGAAAGAATTACAAGTTATTCCAGAGAAAAGAAAAGTAAGTTCTGTAGCATTGAACAAGAAAGATATAGTAAAAATGGCAAAATTGTGGAATATAGACAACCCAGAGGGATTACAAAAAAGATTCTTTCATATAGCTTCTTATGAATTAGCTTGGAGGGGGGAGAAGCTGCAAACTGTAAAATTTACCATTTTAGAGAAGAAAAAAATCAAGATGGAACTTCAACAAGATTTGAATACAATACAATATTTTCAAAGACGACACAGGGTGTGTCGAAAAAATTGGCAGACAGCAAATGGATAACAAAAATGAAATGGATGAAGGTATTTGTCCCGTTGCATTGTTAAAATTACTGTTACAAAAAAGAAATGAAAACATAACATCTGAACGACTTTTTTTAACTCCAAATCCCTTTTGGAAAAACAAAAATTCTAAAGATTGGTACAAAAATGTTCCATTGGGTATTGATACGATTTCTACTTGGACCAAATATTCTGCAACTAAAATTGGACTCGACATTACAAATAATAAAATTTTATTAGTTCCTTACGAGCCTCGAGTGAGAAAAATCAAAATGAATATTCTACATGTGCGAATACCAGAGAAGAAAATTTTGAAATCAGTACACCAAACCAAACTATTTATAACAATTGTGTATTTAATAACTGTTCATTTAAATAATTTAATTGTATCAATAAAGATAATTATTGTTATTGTTCATTCATATATTCGGTCGTTAATTTATCTTGCCAAAAAACACTCGAGCTTTTCTTTTAAGGATAAATTTCTTTTTAACTCAAAATTTTTGCATCAGTAATTTTGCTCGAAAAACTGACAATTGACAAAATCACTCGACCTTTGGTCTTGCGATTTTGTCATGTCAGTTTTTCTCGTAAAATTACTGATTGGCAAAATTATTTCGTTACAAAAAGAAATTTATCCGATAAAAAAAAAGCTCTTGTGTTTTTACTGTTGATAAAACCACCAGTAGATTAGATATTGTTTTGCGTCTTTTGCGATAACACTAGACTTGGTTAAATGTCAATGCATTCAATTCTTATATAGGGAAATAGGAAATGCAAAATTGATGGAGTACGTGATTTTGAACTCATTACATACAGTGATTTGATATTTGAATTCAAATATACCTTTTCCCATACCAAAGAACTTTTTTTTTAATCAGTTCCAGCTTCAAACATATTTGATCTGATAGTGAAAAATTTATATATATTTCAGGTTTTTGGGCGAGTTCAAGAGCAGTGAATGATCATTGTGAATGAATCTGTAAAACGAAGCATTTAGAAACGGTAATTATTCGGACACAATTCCTTCGATTTTGGATCGAAAAGAATTGTAACTTTCCCCGTTGAAAATTATAATATAAGATGAATTCTAGTAATGTTATCCAGTTTTAAATGTGATTCGGGAAATATTCTCATCAAAAATCATTCGTGCTAGAATAACTTCCCCAAACACTAACGTCAATTGTGGTTGTTTCAAGAATATTGATAGACAATACATAAATTCAACCTCACTTTTAATGTGATTTTTCAGTATTACTATACTATAATGATACAAATTTTGTATAACATTAACGAAGACAAATAAAATTATAGTTGACAGTTCGAAGCAACTAGCGTTAAAAATTTGAACTGTGTAAAGTAACGATACATACGTCCATCAGAGGCACTAGGAGTACGTTTTTGAATGTGATTAAAACATAATTTTTTTTTATTATGAAAAACATTATAATTTCTGTATTTGTGGCTGAGCTTTATAGGTTAAAATCTTTATTTGCAAATCAAAATATTTTAGAAAAGGGGCACATGCGTGTTCCCTATTGAGTGGAGGAGACAACCGTAATTACTTGAGGATAAATGAAACAGCGTACCCAAAATTTCATTGGTGTCACCTTTAATCCAAAAGAACAATTATGAGAGCTGCGATTTCTCCGCACAAAAGGACAACAGCTACCTTAAGATTCCTTGCTACGGGCGGTCATACGAATGCCATCAAATATTCAACTATAATATCACTTCAATCTCTTGCATAATTCCAAAGAAGTTCTGCAAAAAGATTATCTTCAAGTATGTACAATGAAACGTGACATTAAAAATACTCCTTATTTATTATAGGATTATCAGTAAATAAAAATCGATACATTAAAGCAAGAATTCATAATAAAACCTGTGGCATGCAAAATTCAACTGAGCAGAATTATGTTCAGTGGAATCACTTAGTCTGACTCTCAAACACCCTTTTTTTCTAACAAAAATAGTTAATTTTTTTAAGAATTTCTAATGACACAATGTTTTTTTAGTGCAAAACTCTATGGACTAATTTTGCATTGAATTGGTTTTCCATCTGTATGAATTTTACCATGACGCAACAATGTGATTTTATCTGCATATTTCTGCGGACAAACTTTGCATTGAAATGGTTTTTCTCCTGAATGCATTCTCTCGTGTCTCGTAAGTTGCCCCTTCTGCATAAATGATTTTGAACAGATCTTGCATTGATATGGTTTTTCCCCTGAATGAATTATCTCATGTGTGGTAAGACTTGCCTTGCCGTTAAACGATGTCAAACAAATTTTGCATTGAAATGGATTTTTCCCTATATGAATTCTCTCGTGTACCGTAAGAGTCCCTTTGAGGGGAAACGATTTCAAACAAATTTTGTCATGAAACGGTTTGCCTCCTGTATGAAGTCTCTCGTGTTGCCTAAGATACTTCCTTCGCAAAAACGATTTCAAACAAATTTTGCACTGAATTTGCCTTGTGTGAATTCTTTCGTGTACTTTTAGACTGTTCTTGTGAGCACACGATTTCAAACAAATTTTGCATTGAAATCGTTTCTTGGATGAATTTCCTGGTGTTTCGTCAATGTGCTTTCGAATGTAAAACTCATAGAACAAACTTTGCATTGAAATAGTTCGCCTCCCATATGAATTCTTTCATAGACCAACAATTTGGACATTTTTTCCCCTGTATGAATTATCTCGTGTTTCGTAAGCTGTGTCTTCTGGTCAAACAACTTCGAACAAAATTTGTATTGAAATGGTTTTTCTCCAGTGTGAAGTCTCTCATGTGTTTGTTCTGGTAGAATACAATGAATCATCTGAGAATTTTCCATATTAATCCTTATTGTAGGTTCCTTCCTTGTATCATTGTCCCTTTCCACGGCTGTTCCATCCTCTTCTATATTTTGTTGAGGCCTTGTTTCGGAGTCTAAAAAAAAATGGCAGAAATTAATTTTTCTCACTGGTATCTTCATACAAGAAAGTATCTAGGATTTCTACTATTTGCAATACGTTTTTGAATATCTTTTAATATCAAACTTATTGCTACAGACTGGATAAAAATCATTCGTATGCAGAAAAGAGCTATTAGAGCAATAACACAAACTCCTTATACTGAAACATGTAGACATAATTTCAAAAATTTAAACATTCTAACTCTACCAGCGTTATTTATATATCACTGTCTATATTACATCAAATCGAATGAGCAAAACTTCTCTAAACAAAATACACTACACTTATATGACACAAACAAAAATAATTTAATAATCCCACAACATAGACTAACCTTAACTCATAAAAGCTTCTTCAACCTCTCTATCAAACTTTTCAATAAACTTCCCAAGCAAATGAAAGAACTTCCAACAACAAAATTCAAAATAGAAATTAAAAAAAAATGCTTCTTACACTCAATGTCTACAACATTCAAGAATTCTTTGATGCTGATGTTCTCTCCTCAATAAATATGTAGCTATGATATTTTCATCTCTATGTTCTTAAACATTTTGGTGTACCTGTGTATTTTAATTACTGTATTTATTTATTGTATTTGTCTATCTAGAGATTTTATCCATGTATATTCATATTTATATAGATATTTTCTGGTACTCAAATTAACTACTTTATCACCCCCAATTCTGACGATGCTAAAACATCATAATATGTTATTTGAGCAAATAAAGATTTTTATTATTATTATTTATTATTATTATTCCTCCTGAAGATTAACCAACTTAAATATACTCAATTCAGCCTTTGTTTTGTTCGGATTATTGAAATCCCTAGGGATTACCAGATTACCAATCCTTAATTGCTTCTCTTGTACAAATTATCTTTTGAGAATTTCTTAGTGAGTACTCGATAGATCACCATTTTTTTAAATTTATTTATTTGGTATAAACGGGAAAACCTCTATTGTTACAAGAAGTTGTACGAATTATAATATGAGAAGTACTTTCTTTCTTAGGTTTTTTTGTCTCATTCGATACTCTTCTTGTCGCTGAGCATATGATTCCACTATTGTCTCTCTGTAATGTTTATAAATAATAAAGACAATTCCACAATACGACCATATTTTTTATATTTGCTGAGAGTACTAGCATATTAAACACATTTCATTCGGTTACTCGATTGAACAGGTTTTCAACTACGAAAGTAATTCCATATGGAGATTTAGATTGTTTATATATATATATATATATATATATATATTTTCGTCACATAAGGAAAAAGCATTATGCTCCCTCCATGGTTCCAAACGATCCAATAAATCAATTGATATCGAAGTAGCAGAACATGTTGCCAACAATCTCATGTATCCACCATTTTGTGTTCTTTTTCTTTTCAATATTTTTCCCTTTGAAAGTTGGCGTTTTCTATTCCATCACATCTAATTGTCATTATACCATGCAATACTATACCATGCAATACAGTAAAAGGTATTTTATTCCTGATAATACTATTCGTTATATCAAATTGACGTGCCACATATTCAATGTAAACCATGAGAAATTATGTCCAAAAAAGGATATAATAATCTAAACACACGTTATATAGAAATATAAAAGAAACAAAAATATCTTCCACGTATTACCACTCAACGATAATATCAGACTAGTATTCGCAGAGATATCCTACCGCTCATGTATCATTTTAAATTTCCCGCAAGCAGATCGTATGAGCAAGAGCTAGACCTTGGGCTAGACGCTTGTCACACATACTCGTATATAATAGAAAGAGACAGAGAGAGAGAGAAAGTAGCATGGAGGGGAATTTCTACCAGTCAACAAAAATCTAAAGCTTCCCTTAATATTCTTGACATTGGACTATTAAATCCATAATTAGTAAGATGTGAGTTCTCTACAAAAAAGTTTGATTATCCCTTGTTACTCTTTGTTTGGCACTTTGGGAATTTAATTGGCCTGACAGTAATTTTAATAGAGTCCGCCTGTTTTCCAGTGTGGTTGGTTAGGTGTAGTATAGAACAAATATCAGTGTAGTTATGACGATGGTCCATTTGAAAGACCATTTTGTAGGCAACAGTACGCACATTTATTTTCCAGTGATGTTTTGTAAAATGAATACGAGGGGTACCACACAATGGATGCATATTCCAAGTGTGACCTTATTTATGAACAATACAAAATTTGCATTGTGTTTACTGTACAGTCTTGATCCTGCCTAAGGACCTAGAAGTTTCAGTGATTTCAAGGTTATTTTGTTAATATGTTTTTTTTTAAATACAACACCAAGTTCTTTGACTTTGTCAACTTGGTTCAAAGGCAAGGAGTTTATGCAGTATTCATGTAATTGGTGTTTGAGAACCATTGAAATGTATAACTAGACATTTGTTGAGTTCTAAGCAATTAATTCTACACCAATCGGTTAAATGGTTCACATCATGTTGAAGTTTCAAACAATTAATATATGATTCAATCACATGGTATAGCTTGAGATCATCACAAATATCAAACCCTCAGAGTTAATAATATATGTAGTGAGGTTGTCAATAAAAATATTGAAGAGTAATGGTCCACAGTGGGGAACACCAGAGCAGGCTTCAATTGTGTGTGAACTTTTAACTCATGCGATGGAATATATTGGGGGATAGTGTACTCGATAAATTGAATCAGGAAGCTTTTATAAGCTAATTTGTTATATCAATTATAAAACTCTTCTTGATATATGATATAAAGTCAGAATTGAATCAAAATATCAACTGAAAAAATCTATTTTAGATAGAAACTAATTGGAAAATCGAAAGTAAACTTTTTTCCTCAAGATACACTAAATATTTATATCACAATTCATGTTCAGGAAAATAAGTGTACTCCACATTCAAAATATCAATTACTCTCCCACATTTGAATTTTTTGGTCTTTCAATAGAAGAAAATATCTCATGGTCTCTACATAAAAAATCGTTTCCTTCAAAACATTTGAAATCAATATTTTTAGTTAGTTTAATCAAAGCTCCTATATTTGTTTATAATCAGGGTGCAGCAGCAAATTCCATTTTGAAATGTCTCAGAATTCTTCAGAATAATATTAAAATATATATATTTAAACTAGATTACAAAGATTTATTTTATAATCTTTACCAAGAAAAAAAAATTAAGACAAGCTTTTATACAAATGCAATAAAAAGGAAAAATAATTTCTTTAATTATTTGACCTGTGAGTAGCAGATTCAAAATCTTGCAGCGCAAGAAAACCTATTTTATATCCGCGGCAAGCTTTTGAATCTCCTACTCACAGAATACCTTAAGTCAAAAAATTAAAGAAATTATTTTTTCCTTTTTAGTGCATTTGTATAAAAGCTTGTCTTGAAGTTTTTTTTACATTTTAATTCAATTCTTTTTAGTCATTCATGAAATTCGTCATCTTATTGAATTCTCACAAAAATTGATAATCTCCGACCCCAAAAAAAACCCACATCATGATGTTCAACCCCAAAAACCCCCACACACCAATTTTGAATTGAATCGGGCTATAATCACAAAACTCGTCGCCATTTTGAATTCGTGGATTTTGAAAATTAGGATCTCCGACACCAAAAACCCCCACATACCAATTTTTATTGGAATCGAACTATAACCACGAAACTTGTCGCCATATTAGAATTTATGAATTTAGTAAAAAAATTCGTGATCTCTGTCCCCAAAAAACCCCACATACTAATTTTGAATAGAATCGAACCACAAAATTCGTCCGCCATTTTGTTTTTTTCTGTAGCAAAAACTCCATAATGCATTGTCACATGAATTTTATAAAATTTCACGTTAATTGGACAACTAGAAATGGGTCAAATTCAACACTTGAATGTGACACAGACAGATTTGTATCTTTGTCTCAAGATTCGTAACTCAAACAAAAAATAGTATCCTTTGAAAAAACATTGCACTAAAATAAAATATTCTCCAAAGCATCTTCCAAAAAAAAATCGTAACTCAAAAAATAAAATATTATTGTAATCTTTGGAAAAAAGTATACATCACCCTGTGCATCGAGTGACACAGCAAATACATCTAAATGAGTTCCATTTTCACGTCCAAAGGTGAAATTGTTCTTGTTCAAAAGGCACGAGCAAGTGGACTAGTAAAACGCATTGCTCAAAGCGCATTTTTAATGTCTACGTTTCGGCGAAATGTTCGCCTTCTTCAGGGTTAGAATAAAAGGTGTGTGTAAATATAAAATCCTAGAGTTACAGACATCTACAACATGTACATGAATGGATTATTAAAATTGTATAAATAAAATTGTTACTGGATAAAATTGTGAAATTTAAAAAGTTTGCCAAATACTAGAGAGCCCAAAACATATGTCAGAAGTATCTCAAAAGTGACAATTTTTCTACTCACCCCAAGTGTAATTTGAATAATGATGTTAATTAAATTATCAGAATTGGATTTTCCATTGAAAAAATCGTAAAAGAGGAGTACGGATTGAATATGTGATTATAATTTTATTGGAGGTCATACCCAAACGAATGAATTCGTGTTATGGTTTTACGGTGATTGAAGAACTTGTAGAGATTAAGTTTTTTGCTTTTTTATATTTTTCGGCTGATAAGGCCGGGTTTTGTTCTACCTAAAGTTGGTTTTATGAGTGATCAAAATATTCCTATAAATTCTATTTAAATTGTTACAATCGGTCTTCATTGCTTGCTATGTGGCCCATTTCAAGAAATAATCTTTTACTGAGAGAATTTTCTGTATCTAAAATTTTGGTGGAATTGAAGTCAAATCGGTGGCCTACTTCAAAATGATGGGAACTCAGTTGTTTTTGTTTTTATTTCAAAAAAATACTGGACAATGACAATTAAATTTGAAATATAGTTATAAAATGTGTATTACTCTGAAAGATGTTCTCGTATTCATTTTATTGCTCCTTCAGTAAAATTAGTCAGAAAAGGATTACTGTGCATAAGTTTAATAAAAAATATATTATTATTCTTAATATTTCCATATCATGGTGTTATCACACTACAGCGAAACTTTCTTCACTTTAGGATCCAGACCATCTAATTTTGACTTCAGTTCATGTCTAGGGTGATAAACTGTGTATATATTCAATGAAAACTCACGAGTTGGAGAGAACTTTGATTCGTTAGGGTCTTCAACATTGTTTCTTCGTGTAAGCTCGAATTCGCTTGGATGGGGATCATTGAATCTCTCTGTCTCTAGACACGCATTTAACAATCCATATTCAGGGAACGGTTTGATTTCGGGGGCCTCTTCCTTCACTTCTCCATTCAAAATAGTATGAATGGCGTCTGCGTCATAGTTATTCCCACTCGCGATTTGTTCATTTTCACCTTTTCCAATATCAGTTACTGAAGGTTCTTCTTTACACTTGTGGTATTCTGAAGCCATTATAATAATCCTCAGGAGATGAAGTCAATGATGAAAACATTTATTGCAAATTACAATCCAACATGGCAATGAGTACTAGTAGAGAGATCGGAGATCGAGAGATCTTTGAACAAGTGTAAAATTATGACAAGTGACAAGAGTTAAGAATGCTTCTCTCTCTCTCATTTATAGTCCTCTTGCTTCCTCTCGGCGCATTCAGGACATTCCTTTTAGCGAGAAATCCGTTCCCATCCGGCCTTTAACCGGCTTAGACTGTTGTGGTGGGGATGCAGCATGTATTGCTCTAAGCAATTCTGCAATCCCCGATTATTCAATGCACGACAATGACGGCGGGACAATTACAAACATAGAATGTTTTATTCGCAAACAGTGTTCTGAGTAGGCCTTGTTACTAACTCCATACGCTACCTAGGAGCAGCGCTGTTAATTTGAACGCAACAGTGTGAGTGAGTTTTGAAAATCCAGATACTTTATTATTCAATCTATAGAAGTAGTGTATTTTTTTGCAACTTCATTTTTATGTAGTTTACATTTGCTTTCACATTCAATTCTTGATCCAACATTACTCCCAGATGTTTGCATTCCTTGACTTGTTCAATTTCTTCATTTTTGATGATTATATGAAATTTTCATTTATCACTGAGTAATATAGCATTTTGTCATCTGCGAAAAGTTTTATTTTATATTTCTTTATTTGTGTAGTTATATCATTAATGAAGAATTTTGGACCAAGAATTGTGCCATGTGGCCCTCCATTTTTTATATCGTGTATTTCTGAGAATTGATTATTATATATTACGACTTGTTCCCTACCTTTCATGAAACTAGTGAACCACTTCAGTAGATCACCTAAGCGGTTTCTGGAATAAGTATAGGGAAAATGCATGGGACGGTTTCTGCAATAGGTATAGCAAAAACCAGTGTGTAAGAAAGAGTCGGATGTGTTAGAAAGAGAGAGACCTCGTTGGCGTTGAACACTAGATGGCGAGGGAAGTTGTACCGCGATGTCTCGTTGAGACACCAGATGGCGTTCAAGAATCACCAGAAGACAGTTGAGATATCGCACGGCAGAGGCGCCACGTTCCGTTCAATAGACTGAGCAGGAACGCAGCAAGGTTACAGCTGATAAAAAGAAAGACCTCATGTTTTTTTTTTTACCAAACATTTACAGTTATAAACGCTGATAATCTTGAACTCTCTGGTACTAAGATGATCAAATTCAAAATGGAGTGGAGTGATACCATGAGGATCTTCACTTCGAGTCATATTTTTATTTGCCTCATACAGGGTCTTTAAAAAATGCAGATACTTTGTTCACATGAAAAAATGAGAGGAAGTCACTTTTTTCAAATGGAACAGTCTATATATTTCCACATTTTTGAGCTCTACATCCAATTTTAGATTGACTTTGTTCAGATAATCCTATTCCGATTTCGAGATAAACTGTTTCAAACAGAAACTGACGTGGTTTCATTGTATTCATCACTTATTTTTGAAATTTAACAGATTCCGTTCGATGTTCCTTCATTCAATGAATAAATAATTATTAAAATACTCTTCAACCATCAAATGAAACTTCTCTTCAAACAATAGTTTCATTAACGCTGACACACGAACTGAAAATAATTTCATGAATTAGTAAGTTAATTCAATTGTCAGTGTATTTCAGAATATGTTCGAACACATCTCCACCTCTACTTAAACAAACATGTAATCTCTTCAAAAGATTTTCATGTGTAGCGCTTCTGATTGAGTCTGGAGTTAACTCTCGATTTCATATCTTCCATTGTTGTTACTGGGTTGGAGTAAACCATATTTTTAATAAAACCCCACACAAAATAATCTAATGGATTGTCATCTGGTGTTCTAGGAGGCCAACGAAAAGGTCCATTATTACCAATCCATCTGTCTTCGAAGATTTCAGTTAAAGCTTCGCTTACTGAACGAGAATTATGGGGTGAAGCACCATCCATTTGGTACCATACACGTTCTCTTCCTGGCCTATTATTTAGAATCATTTGAATTCCATCAGTAAATCTTCATATTTTGTTGCATTCAAATTATCATCATAAAACTCGATATAAAAAATTGACCCATTCTTTATGGCACAAAATACATTAACTTGCCATCTTTCTTGAAAACCACTTTGGCGAACGACATGGGGACTTTCTGGCGCCCAATAATGACTGTTGTGTCTATTGAAAACTCCATTTTTTGTAAACTTGGCCTCATCTGTCCATATGATATTGTCAAGGAAATGTTCATCTTCTTGAGTCTTGACGAATTCCACTCTACGAGGCAAATCAGTCTCTTTCAGATGTTGGACACAGTAGAATTTATAGGGATGCCATTTGTGCTTATTAAGAATGCGATAAATTGTCACGTAGGGTATACCTATCTCCCTTTCAGCCTCGTGTAGAGAAGAATTTGGAAATGCATGAAAAAATCCCAAAACTGTTATGCCATTGTCATCATCATCCACTTCAGGCTTTCTACGAATGATTTTTGGACGAAAGGTTCCAGTTTTTTAGTAGTCAATTTATAACATTATTATTCGGCTTCGGAAGTTGTGGATATCTTTCATGAAATACTCGGCATGTTCTACTTGCAATTCTATTGCACTCACCATAAATTATTAATAAATTCAAGAAATCTTCATTACTGTAACCTAATCTTGACATTTTTCTGTTATAATTGGTATCATAATCAGTCAAAACCACCAACGAAAGTTTGACGTTTCAAAATAGGCTTTTTCATTTAGATGACAAATGACTAACTTTGTTTACCTGTCGGACCCAACGGCATTGACGGCGTTTTTTTTTTTTTAAAGGAAATACAATATTTCCGAGTTTTCCTATGGATAGTTGACTTGAATGTACATGGAGAAGAAAACTCACCATTAGAAAATATTCGTGTACATTATTTTATATTCGAATGAAAGGTTTTTGGCGGTATAAAATAGGTTTTAAGTACTTAACCTACAAAGAAAGTTACGAACGCCAATGTATGCAGGTGCATTTGTCATGAAGTTGACATAATGTGAAAATACCGCTACTTTTGAACTAAGCCAATCTCAAATTGTTATTTCAAAACTAACCAATGGCTATTCACTTTCCCAATAGCCAATCAGACTTTGGGTCTCAAAACGAGCGCATGCGCCTTAAAAAATCATCGAAATGAAAAGGCCTATTGGATCATTAATTTTTCCAAAGCACACTATTAAAAAATATTAATTTGCAATGTTGTACGGTAGAGACACTCAATACCTCAATGCATACAAATTGTAACTTTTTCTAAGGTACATATCAATTTCGAATTGACTGATTTGAGACTGCTAAAAAACTAAATCGAAAAGAAATATTACGTAGTATAAAATAGATGTTAAATTTCAAAAATAAGTAATGAATACAAGGAAACCACGTCGTTTTCTGTTTGAGACAGTTTATCTCGAAAACGGTTCGAAATCGAAATAGGATTATCTGAACAAAGTCAATCTAAAATTGGATGTAGAGCTCAGAAATGTGGAAATATACGGGTGTTCCATTTGAAAAAAATTGACTTCCACTCTTTTTTCATGTGAACAAAGTATTGCATTTTTTAAAGACCCTTATGAGGCAAATAAAAATATGACTCGAAATGAAGATCCTTATGGTATCACTCCACTTCATTTCGAATTTGATCGTCTCAGTACCATTGAGTTCAAAATTATCAGCGTTTATAAAAGTACATGTTTGGTAAAAAAAAAAAAACTAAATTTTTTATATCTTCTAAACGGTAACAGATAGGTATAGGGAAATAGTACATGAAGTTGTTGACAAAGTGATGAGAAATCGTAATATGATATTATATACAGGGTGTTCCATTTGAAGAATCAAAGTAGCCGCTACTTTATAGTAGAAGCGGCAACGCCGCATCGTCTAAAATTTTAGGCGTGTAGATCATATTATGCATACTGTGAAATTTTCAGGTTGACCCGTTGTCTGGTTTGCCAGAAACGTCTAATTAAGGCTCATCGTGAAAAGCCCTGTATATAGGAAGGCGGAAAGTTCTGGAATAGCGGCGATCGGGAATGTTCCATAGCATCATCATTAACAGCCTGTTTTTTTCTCGCATCTTCGAATGGCTGTTATCGAAATGCCACAATTTTTCCATTTCTCATAAACAATCTACTGTACGTAGGGTGAATTATGTAATTCACACAGAACAAAAAAAATATCAACCAGTATAATCATGGTACGTTACGTATTTCAATTATAAAAGTAGTTCTTTACCATAATATTTATTCAATATTACACAAAAATATGATTTATATAGTGACGGATGGAATGGCTGGTTTGCAGCCGAAACCGAAATTCCAATTTTGCGCGGAAACTGTCCCAAACTGAACTTTCTGTCGGACACTAGTTTCGTATTTGTTTTACAAGTTCACTATTTGTTTATTTTGCATTATCTTCTTTTTCAGTTAGTCTCAATACATTTAATATATTGTACCTAATCCTATCCGTCATTTAATCTTTGTATTCAGATTATTTTTTCATGTTTTGCATCCAAGGTGAATGCCCACAAAGATATTTGAAAAAATGTTACATGAGATTTCTTAATCGTCTTCTGGTAGTTTGTTATCAATGCATTGAATTGCTCATGATTGGAAACAAATATTCCATTAAAGGCTTTGTTTCCTTGATCTTTTTCTTTGTAAAGTGGTTAGTGATATTTGACCTGATTATATAGGCGTTATATACTTTCTTCACTAAATATATATATTTTTCTATTATTCTGACGTTACAGACAATTTTTCTGTTGAATAAAACATCTTGATATATTGAAAATCTTTATTTAATTAGGTAATCCTAATATACAAATACGTTACATAATATAATAATAATAATATACAATTACGTTACATTTTACATAATACTTACTACATAATCTATTGAATACGAAATATATGTATATATATATATACATATATATATGTATATATATATATACATATATATACAATCAGTTTACTGATAGATTCATTATTTATCTTTAACTAATCTTATTTCTAATATATTCAAGTAGCATTGATTTGAAAGAAATAAGTGTTAAACATTCTTTTATGTGGTTTGGAAGCTTGTTATATATCAAAAGTCCTTGGTGGAATAAATAATTCATGGTTTTAGCATAATTAGTTCTCATAACATAAAAATCTCTATTGTTCCTAGTATCATGGTTATGTATTTGATGACAAAATGTTATATATTCCCCAAAGTAAGCGTGGCATAAATTATGCAATATTTCAAAAATAAATACCATTGAAAAATAGAACAGTCTATCCTTTACAGATAAACAATTCAACACATTCAGCATCAATTGAGTAGGTGTATACCTGTTACATATGAGCACAATACGCATAGCTCTATTCTTAAGTTTTTGAAGAGCAGCAATCTTATTATTACTCATTAAGTAGAGCAGTCTAGCACAGTATTCATAATGCGGTTGTATGATTGTTCTATAAACTGTTATTGAAGTTTGAACAATAAAATTTGATGTGACTCTAGACAGGAAGAAAAGCTTTTTACTGATTTTTTTTTATGTATAATTAAAATGATTATTTAATGACAAAGTATTATCAATCATGAACCCTAGGTATATCATCTCTATCACGACTTCAATTTTCTCATTGAATATTTCTATATTGATCTGGTCTATGTCAATTTGACTATATTTATATTTAGATGTCATTATCATTGCCTTGGTTTTTTGCACATTCAGCTTTAGTTTATTAATATTAAAAAATTCTGATATGTTCTTCAAAGAGTTATTAATCTTTTCAATTGCCGTATTTAGACTTTGGTCACTTGTAACTATTATAGTATCATCTGCAAAAAGACTTATAAATTCACATTCTTTTACATAGCTAATATCGTTCAAGTAGAGAATAAATAATAGTGGTCCCAATACACTACCCTGAGGTACTCCAGAGATGACGTTTTTTTTTGTGATATCACATCATTTACCTTTGTTGATTGAAAGCGATTAGTAAGATAGTCTGTAAACCATTTTAGAACATAACCATCAAAGCCATAATATTGCAGTTTATTTATTAAAATTGAAATATCAATAGTTTTGAAGGCCCCCTTAAAATAAAAAAATAAAAACTATTACAATATACTTATCTTCGTCCATCAATAATTCCCATTTTGAAATTGTTGCTTGTAAGGCTGTTTCGCAAGAATGGTTTGCTCTAAATCCTGACTGATAATCCATTAGTAAGTGGTTATTCTTTATACAGTTGTTAATTTGTGAGTAAACCGTCATTTCTAGTAGTTTTTCCATACAGTATTTTTGGAATTGGTATAACGATACTAGTTTGAAGTTGTTCTGGAAATTTGCCAGTTTCAAGTGAAGTGTTGATGAAATTCAAAATGACATGACCAATTTCTTGAAATATGCTTTTCAAAACCCTACCGTTGATAACATCAGAATTACATTTATCATCTATTTCACATACTATACTTTTCAGTTTGTTGAGAGTTAGTTTTTCAAAGTGTGATATTCTTGAAATGTGTGATGTGATTACTTTTCGAAAGGTTTGCTCCAGTTTTTGTTCCGATTAATATATCCGTAACAGGGTTGAGGTAGGACACATTTGATTTTTCCTCAATTAAATATTAATAATATGCCGTGTTGTTCGTATCCACCGAATAGTAGGTTTAATATTCGTAAAAGTACTATTAGTTGCATCACTAGTTTTTTTATACAAATCTCTTCAATTTTTCTAATTTAAATAATTTTTCTTAAAATTTTGCATTGAAATGGTTTTCATTCAAACTTTGCATTGAACTGGTTTTTCTGCTCTATGAGCTCGCTCATGTACTGTGAAACCCTGCTTCCATTTAAATGATTTTGAACAAATTTTGCATATTTTTTCGGTTAATTTTAATTTGTGAACCATACTTCAAATTAAATGACTTCGAACAAATTTTGCATTGAAACGGTTTTTCCCCTTTATGCATTTTCTTGTGTTTCGACAATGTGCCTGTATTTGCAAAACTCTTCAGACAAACTTTGCATTGAAATGGTTTTTCTCCAGTGTGAATTCTCATATGTATTGTGAGCGACGGCTTCACATAAAATGGTTTTGAACAAATTTTGCATTGAAATGGTTTTTCTCCGGTGTGAATTATTTCATGTGTTGCAAGAGAGCTCTTACGGTTGAACGCTTTCAAACAAATTTTGCATTGATATGGTTTTTCGCCTGTATGAGTTCTCTCGTGCCTTACCAATACATGTTTTCGCGAAAAACTTTTGGGACAATATGTGCAAAGAAACTGTTTTTCCCCTGTATGAATTTTCTCGTGTTGCCACGATGTGCAAAATTGGAATGGTTTTTCTTGGTGTGAATTTTTTCATGTGTTGAAGAACTTCTTGGGTAAACGTTTTACAAATTTTGCATTGAAATGGTTTTCCCCTGAATGAATTCTCTCATGGCGCCTCAGTCCGTTTTGTACTGCAAAACTCTTTGGACATACTTTGCACTCAAATGGTTTTACACCTGTATGAATTCTCTCATGATGCGATAAAACCCGTTTTTCAGTGAAAGACTTGTAACAAAATGAGCATTCAAATGGTTTTTCTCCTGTGTGACTTTTCTCATGCCTCAACAAATTAGGTTTTCTAGTAAAAGACTTGGAACATGATTTACACTGAAATGGTTTTTCTCCTGTGTGACTTCTCTCATGCCTTAACAAATTATGTTTTCTAGTAAAAGACTTGGAACATGATTTACACTGAAATGGTTTTTCTCCCTTGTGACTTCTCTCATGCCTCAACAAATGTTGCTTCCAAGTAAAAGACTTGGAACACGATTTACACTGAAATGGTCTTTCCGCGTCCTTTTCCACGGCTGTTCCATCCTCATCTATATTTTGTCGAGGCCGTGTTTCAGAGTCTAAAGAAAAAATGGACAAATTACGAGAATTTTCTCAAGAAAGTTTCATACAATAAAGTACCCAGGATATTATTGGCCAAAGATAGTTTTTCATTTATTTATTTCAAGAATCCCTCAAAGTAGGGACTCAGTGCCATAATAATAATAAGATGTTTATTTCCAATAATGATACAATAATATAAACAAAAATGGAAGAAACCAAAATAAACATTAGTAACACGCTTGATCCCGTTCATGAGCAATCTTATAAACTGATCAAAAATAAATATCAGAAAGCCATCATTGAATCGAAACAAAATGCCTGTGGTAATTTGATCAGATGTACCTCCTGATACATCTGACGTGATCACATCACTTGATTTCAACTCATATTTCACCTCCATTGTCGAATCCTTAATAAGCCAACTTCCACCCAATGTAAACACCAAACTCTTTAAAATCATTTTATAATCGACTTAAACCTACCTGTCTGGTTCTCTATTTCTTGAACCCATCAGTTCATCTGAAGTTTTCAATGCAATAAATGAGTTCAAAAACTCCTTGAAGTGTACAACCTCAATAGTAAAAAAATTAAGGAGACACGTACATATTTGGTAGAACCCCTTTGGCTTTTTTTTAATACTTGTATCATTGAAGGATCTTTTCCTGACGAATTTAAAATTAGTGAAGTCATCCCAGTTTTCAAAAAAGGCTACCAAAATCTAATCGAAAATGACCGTTCCCATTTTTGGCAAAATCTTCAAGGTTATCCTTAAAAAAATTATTTAGAAGGAAATAATCTTTGAAACTCGGACCAATATGGTTTCCGAAAGTCCTGCTCAACTGTTCAAGCAGTAGCTCGAGTTATGAGGGACATAGTCGATGGCTTTCAAAAGTGCCAGCATGGTGCTGCGACACTATGTGACCTAAGTAAAGCAAATAATTGACTAATAGAAAACAGTATGTTGATCTAGGCAATAACAAAACCTCTGATCTACAGACAATTGAATTCGGAGTCCCCCAATGATCCGTTCTGGGGCCCCTTCTATTGTATATAAATGATCTTTTCTATGATCTACTACACTACAAAAGCGACTTCTATGCTGATGGCACATCTATATTTTGATCAGACGACAACTGTCAGAATTTACTCGCAACTGTCGAATTTACATGGTACGTTACGTATTTCAATTATAAAAGTAGTTCTATTACTATCATATTCATTCAGTCATACTTCATCTTCTGATAATTTGTTATCAATGCTTTGAATTGCTCATGATTGGAAACAAATGTTTGATTATTGGCTTCGTTTTCTTGTTCTTTTTCATTGTAAAGTGGTTAGTGATATTTGACCTGATTATATAGGGGTTGTATACTTTCTTCACTAAATATATATTTTTGTATAACTCTGATGTTACAGAACACTTCTGTTCAATAAAACATCTTACCTTTCGAAAATTCACAAGAAAGGTTTGCTTCAATGTTTGTTCCAATTGATATATCAGTAACAAAGTTTGGGTAGGACTCATTTCCACTTGATTTTTCCTCGCATATTTCAGGTTTGACATCTTCATTAATGATATCGATGTCATACTCAGTTTTGAATGTCTCCGTTTTCAATTCAGTACTAATAACTTGTGAATCTTCTGTACATCTAGAGGGACCTTCATCTTCATTCTTTAATATAATCCCATTATCAAAATGGTTCACTTTGGGTTTTGCCAATTCACCAGTAAAAACATTGATATCCGTATTTTCCCAAAAATCTGAAAATTGAAGTTATAATTTTAACTTCTTTTTCAATTTACTATCACGGAAGCATAGTACAATCAAACATCTGCTTGAAGTCTAAACCATGTAATAAAAATAATTTCATTTGTAATTACAAAAATTATGTAATTTTGCCTTCTTATCCACAGGCTGAAGATAACTTGGTAAAAATAGCGCCATTTTGTTAATTAGCAATAATAATTAATCAGGGAATATTGAATGACGTTTCAACCAAATATATCCAACATTCAATTTGGGTGAAATTAATTTTTTGATTTTTTTTCCAATCCCCAAAAACAATGAAAGGATAAAAAAAAATCACATAATAGTTTACTTGCGGCAATATTTTTTAAAGCCAAAATTTAACATGCCACTGTAGAATCTGATGGTATGGTGTTTGATTAGATTTAACCCAAATTTCATCTGATTTTATGAACATCCTGTTTATATTTTCAACAAATCTATGTTTATTTGATTTTGGAACCCAAGAAATAGAGAACAATTCAACTCTTCCCAGACTGGATTATGTAATAAGAAAAATGTTAAAGAACTGGTTTTGAAATCCTTATAGAATCAAAATAATGAATTGACTAATCTATTTTAAATCGAAACCAATTGGAAAATCGAAAATACACTATGTTTTATAATGACACCTGGTCAATATTTATATTACTAATCATATGTACCGCAAATGAATTATCAATTATTATTGTATTTCTATATATTTTCACAAACCATGGAAATTAAAATGTTTTTGTTCTGTAAAACCCTATAGACTAGGAGGAATCGGCGCATGAGTACCGAAAACTATTCCACCTCAATTTTTTTATGCGATCCTCTTCAAATTGCCCTACTGATGATACAAATGCATGTTGCCATGGGGCAACCCCGTGCCATATTGTTTAAACCGAAATTGTTTAAACAATTGCAAGGAATTGTTATTTTTCAACCGGACAAATTTTTTTTATATTCTTTATTAAAATACAAATAAAAAAGGTCCTATGACTTTTCACGATAAAGTTGATATTTTTAGAGATATGAATTCTCATATTTGGGTACTTTTGACCCATGAAAAATATATTAAAAAAAAAAATCGAAATAATATATTTTTTTAAATTCTTTGTACAATAGTTAATAACATTCTTAATAGAGATTTAAAAAAAATTCATTGATTATACCAGTTTTTTAATTATCAATTTCGCGCGCTCACAAGTATGCATCGCTTACCTTTAAGTATCGCCATCTCTCTCTGACTCATGCACTGCATCGGCCTCTGTTTCCTGAATCATTATTTATCATTTATCTTAAAAACGATTAACTTTTTTAAGATTGTTAAAGAGAGCAATGTTATTAACAATTAAATTGTCTACAATTTGTTTTTAATTTTTTTTTTCTGGAATCAATTTTACAAACGTTATTTAAGCATGAATCGGAACATGTAATTAAAATTACTTTTTCATCAGTTTATATTATTTTTTTGTCATTAAAACAGAAACTAATTACATTGAATAACTTCTTCAAACGAAAAAAAAAATTTAAAAAAAAGGTATTTATTTATTATCAATATCATTTTTATATATTATATTCTTACAGTCTTCTGAATCACAGCCACATAGAAGTATGCAACTAATTTCCAGAATTCCAGAAAAAAATTGTCAAAAACAAATTGTAGACAATTTAATTGTTAATAACATTGCTCTCTTTAACAATCTTAAAAAAGTTAATAGTTTTTAAGATAAATGATAAATAATGATTCAGGAAACAGAGAGGCCGATGCAGCATGAGTCAGAGAGAGACGGCGATACTTAAAGGTAGCTGATGCATACTTGTGAGCTGAAATTGATAATTAAAAACAGGTATAATCAATGAAATTTTTTTAAATCTCCATTAAGAATGTTATTAACTATTGTATAAAGAATTAAAAAAAATATATTATTTCGATTATTTTTTTTTTTTAATATATTTTTCATGGGTCAAAAGTACCCAAATATGAGATTTTTTGAACCTTTAAAAATTCATATCTCTAAAAATATTAACTTTATCGTGAAAAGTCATAGGACCTTTTTTATTTGTATTTTAATAAATAATATAAAAAAAAATTGTCCGGTTGAAAAATAACAATTCCTTGCAATTGTTTAAACAATTTCGGTTTAAACAATATGGCACGGGGTTGCCCCATGGCAACATGCATTTATATCATTCGTAGGGCAATTTGAAGGGGATCGCATAAAAAAATTGAGGTGGAATAGTTTTCGGTACTCATGCGCCGATTCCTCCTAGTCTACTAGAAAAAGAAATGATGAAAGCAGAACCTATAAATTAATTACCACATTACTCAATGATTCATTGAAATCATTCAGCAAACAAAAGATTACTGTTCATGTTCTATAAAAAAAATATTATTATTGGAAGTGTATTGGGGTCCGAGCGCTTGGATCCGCGGACTTTTTGTATTGAGGTCCGCAAGGTCAGACCTGCGGCATTTTTGTATTAAGATCTGAGCGGTCGGGTATGAGCCGCGGCTTATTGGTATTTTGATCGGAGTTCTCCTGCAAAAGATAGTCCAAATAAAAGATGTCTTTAAATAAAGTTCAGGTATAGCAGCACTGTTTCAAATCATTTAAATATTTTCTTGAATGCCTTCTCTTGAGTATATTCAGTAAAATAGGTGATACAAGCACACTGTGACATACCCTGTAAAGATATATTGCATAAGTTCAGATGCTCGGACCAAATACAAACATGCAGCGGGTCCGACTGCTCGGACCTCAATTCACTTCCATTATTATTCTTAATATTTACATCTCCATAAGATCCAGGGTGTTAAACTGGGTATTTAAAGGAAACTCACTTGTTGGAGAAAGCTTTGATTCTTTGGGGTCTTCAACACTATTTCTCTGTGTTACCTGGAATTTGCTTACATGGGAGTCATAAAATCTTTCCTTCTCATTCTTGCCTAGACTCTCATTAAACACTCCATATTAACTGAATTGTTTGGTTTCGATTAAATCTTCCTCCACTATTTCCCCCTTTATAATTTGAGTAGTACCACTTGCATTTGGTTCACTCCCATATTCACTGGAGGGTTTGATTTCAGTAGGCTCTTCCTTGACTACTTCATCCAAAATATCATGAATAGCAGTTGTTGAAAGTTCTGCTTTACACTCGTAGTATTCTGAAGCCATCATATAATATCCCTGAGGAGATAAATCCAATCAACAAGAAAATGTATTCAATCCAAAATGGCTTTAGTCATTCTCTGATGACAGTGTTGACATGCAGTGCTGCCAATTGAAAGTGTACAATATGCTGACTAGCTTCTATCAAAATGCGGAGTTTTACTCCGAGAATTTTGAGAATGCTTACAAAATCCTTACAAACTTATTTCATACGTAATCTATGGTATATATGGATTATTTCGGGGATCGACTTGTTCTAATAGATACTGATTCTGAATCGAAACTAGGCTAGGCTAGGTCAGAAGTTGGGTTGGTAGCATTGAAACCCGTTGATATAATTGATCATGAAGTTGAATTTATGTTATAAGAGATATTATTGTCTATCTAAATTCTTGAAACAACCACAATTGGCGTTAGTGTTTGGGGGAAGTTATTCAAGTGAAGGTCAAATCGAGTTTGAATAGGGGAGTGCCGCACAAGTTGCCAACTTAAAAGAAACTTCAAAAGTTCTGCCTCTCCAATGGCAATTTTTGACTTTGGTTGTATAGAAAATCGCCAATTTGATTTAATTTTCTGTCTAAATATGTGAATAGTTGGTGGCACAAACAATATTCTGAGAAATAATATTGACAGATGATAGTCAATAATGCACGAATCAGATTAGGAAATATAGAGACAAAATTCCCTATCAATATAACTAAAAGAAATAATTTGGAACTAACAATATATGATGCAGCATATTCAGTTTGTGATTCTCTACACAACCCTGATGGAATTATTACAATTGGAGGGGCAGAAGTTTTTGAAGTTGGCAACTTGTGCGGCACTCCCCTAGTGAGGAGCAACTTCAAATTAGAAAATTTTGACAAAGTTTTGGGATTTGAAAAATCATTTTCACAAAATGTAATCTTTGAGGACCGAACTGTCGCAAAGAAAACATAAAATAAATGCATGCGTGTTCCCTATTTTGGATTTCGATAAACAAACATAACACAGAACCCAAACTGGCAAACTACTATAGACAATGACGTGAAGAGTTAACGACTAACGAGTTTTGTGCCATGATATGACTGGCCATTGGCCATATACCACACGAAACAAACACAAGTAGTCAGAAATATGAACGATTTCTTTTTCCACTCCTTAGTGCAAATTGCTTACAAAATCCTTACAGTTCGTCATTACTCCACGATTACTCCGAAGCTTTCAAATTGCTTACAAATGGAGTAATTACTCTCAAATCGGCAGCGCTGTTGACATGTGTCATTCGGGACCACAGAGACAGAGTACACCAACTAGTGTAGTTGTCAGCGTTGTTCCTAGGGAGAAAATTTTCGTACTGGATCGGCTCCTTAAAAGGTACTAGATTTATAGTAAAAAGTACTAGATAGATGACCTTGACTATATTCATCATTTTGGTGTAATATTAGTTTTATTTGAGGGTTTATGGAGCTACAATGTAAAAAATCACTCAATCGCAATTTCATTAATCAGAGTATTCATGTTGAAAAGAGAAACATTCTCAATTGAATAGAAAGATTTTTCTGTGAACTGAAAAATCCACGATAAGAATAAAAAGTCGCAGATGATTTCACATCTGATTTTATGAACATTCTGTTCATATTTTCAAACAAATCAGAGTATTCACTTCAGAGAATTCGAACAGGAAACAAGAATCGCAGGAATATGGATATTATAAAATGAAAAATTATCGTTGTTGAACACAAAAGCCAAAACGTAAAAGTAACAAAAAAGAAAACGGATTGAATAAAGAGGGATAGAAAAATAATTTCCAATGTTGACTTGCTTTTTTTTATGGCCTATCTATTACAAGATAATATGCCAGTAATTGGGGCTATAGCGACAACTTCGACCCCCCTTCCGTGGGCAAATAGGATTGTCTCATTCGAAATGATACCATGAATGCCCAAAACTTTCACAATAAAATAAATTTGCAATGCACGTGGAACGGCTATACAATAACTCACATTAACTTGACCACGTGGTCGACGTCTGTCTCCAACGACACGAGCCGGAAGTCGAATCCTCCCTCCAATGTTGACTGGTAGCACATGAACATATTTGGTGTTTTGTGGTTGAAAATGTTTCATGTTTGCTTTTGTCCAAAAAGTACTAGATTTTACTCGTTTTCCCTATAACCGTACGAAGGTACTAGATCGCATAGAAGTACTAGATCTGGTACGAAAGTACTGACAGGAACAACCTTGGTAGTTGTTCTTTGTTCAGGACTATTCGATTGTACTAAAAAGACAAAAGACATACGAAAATGTACAATAGGGAAGTTTTGTACAAGTTGCCAACAAAAAACTTCAAAACGTCTGCCCTCCAAGAAATTTTGGAAAACTTTATATTTATTCTATATATATACTTTTGGTCATGGAGCGCTTATATATTTCTCATTCAAATGTGTCATTCATAGAGATTTTGTGTCTAAAAATGTGAACAGTTGGTAGGTAGTTAGTAGTAACGACAACAGAGTTTTTGTAAATTTCTCGTTTTGTGTCTACTGATAAAAAAGAAAACTTTTGAAACCCCTACACTCAAGAAATCTTCCAAAGTATCCAGAATCTCCATTCTGAAGAACTGCTCTAGGAATATCTTTAGAGCGTAAAGTCGTAAAATTTTGTTAAAAAATATTGAATAAGAGAATACACAACACAATAACAACGGAAGTCAAGAAACATGAGAATAGGGGAGTGCCGCACAAGTTGCCAACTTAAAAAACCTTCAAAAGTTCTGCCTCTTCAATGACAATTGTTTGACTTTGGTTGTATAGAAAATCGCCAATTTGATATACCAATTCAATTACTTTTGGTCATGAAGCACTTATAAATTTATAGTATCAAATGTGTCATTTATAGAGATTTTATGTCTAAATATGTGAACAGTTGGCAGCACAAACAATATTCTGGGAAAAAATTTCGACAGACTCCACCCCTCGAGATATAGAGACAAAATTCCCTATTAATATAACTAAAAAATATAAACACTTTGGGACTAAAAATAAATGATCCAGCATTGGCGTGCGTGTAATCTGTCATCTGCCAATTTTTGACAATGTGCATTTTACATATTCTAAAATGTTTATCAACTTTTGGGATCAGATTTGACAAATATATCTTTTCTTTATACCTCGGTCGAAAGTACGTAATTTCTGCATAGATTTTAAAGTAGAAAGCCTTGCATTTATGCATCGGTGATATTAGAGAAATATTGCAATTTAAAAAATATCGCATGATGTGTGTTATCCTATGCGCTAAATATAACGTCTATGGTCTTAACGTTTGTTCCGAATGTACAGGCAACATGCCTTAATTTATTTATAGTAGTAGAGCTCGTCCAATATTGAAACGACCGTTTGGTAGGTAGAGGGGGAAAACACGAGTGGACACGATTTGGTGTGGCAGCTTATGCTATGGTCTTGGCATGCAGCATTTGCAAGGTTAGGTTTGTTTGATTAATAAATAGGTAGTGCAGTTATTTATTCAACTTTGCAATAGTTTACTTGTTACCTTGCCAAAATGCCCTCGGGCAGATTTGTCGAAAAATATTTTTTCCATTCAGAAGTCATAGGAGTGTATGTTCTCTACGTCTCGTGTATCGCCTATACCAAATAATTTGGTACGCCTATGGAATTTCTATTAATAGCCACAGTTCGGGCATCTTCGAGAAGAATTGGTTGTTAGGTAGGGGAAGGCCAAAGTGGTCGTTTCAATATTGGGCGAGCTCTAATACATCCAATAGACAAAAGAGTCCAATTATAGGAGTATATAACGTAAAATTTGTGTAACACAGTATACTTATTCTAGGTTTATATGTTAACAATAACTGATAAAGTAACAATACTTTCTGAAATTACATTTGGATTCGAGATGAGCCTATATAAAATTTGTTTGAATTGGGATGCATTTGAAAAGAATATATCCACTGAGGGAAGATTGTTTAGACATCTACACATATGATTTAGACAATTATAGAAATGATGTTGGGAATTCGGTACATCAATACGAAAGGTAAGGTTCGTTCCAGAGGCTAAACGAGGAATATTGAAGTTCAATAAAGATAGTAATGTTGATGAATCGATTTCATTGTGAATAAGTTTATGAATGAATGTAAGGTCGGAAATTTCACAACGTTTTCTCAAAGAAACCATATTGAATTCATTCAAGAGAAGATTATACTCACAGTGTCTTTCTGGATATGAACTTTGAGATATACGAATTTCAGAAATCTACGTTGAACATTTTTTAGTTTGTCACTGTATTTTGTATAATGCGGGTTCCATATCTGGCTGCCGTATTCCAATTTCGATCTCACCAAAGCAAAAAATATGCATTTCATTGCTTCTGGTGATTTGAATTCTTTGCAATTTCGTATGACAAATCCAAAAAGACGCAATAACGCACGGTCATTGATTGATGGGGTCAGAATTCAGATAGGTAAGGGGAGAATCTTGTATGATAAACCTTTAATGAGTACGGTTTTGAGTTTGTGTTCGTCTCTGCATTAGTTTGAAAAATCTTGAACATAACATAAATAACCTCAAAGCATATGATGATCCCAGCATCAAGTGCAACAACAGAATGCCATGGCAAAGAGTAGAACTATAATCTTTTTGGCCATGGCCCACGGCTGATTGAATTCCGAATCCTTCCGATATACATGGTGTAATGACGAGAGTATAATGCCATTTTATAACGAATTACAGTGGTAAAAAATTCGAAAAAAAAGTTTGAAAAAATAAAAAAACGAGATTTGGAAGAAAATATTTTTTTTCTTGCTTATTAATGACCTTTTGCAAAAATTTCACTGGGAAAATCTATTTATTTTTTGATGGATTATCAACTGTTAGCGGATGTTAGCTGTACTAGGAGGTCTTTATATTTAGTAATCAGGAACACATCTCAGTTGGCCAGAGGATGGTTATCCCCAACTGGAGAAAAATGTTAAAGATTGATAGATAGATAGATATTTTTTAATATCAGAATCTTTATTAAACAAAAAAGAATACAATTTAATTTAAGAAAATTGAAATTGTTTCTTGGATGCAACAGTGTCAAAAGTACTTAAAATTAATAAAAATAATAATAAATAATAGGTCACAAAATCAACCAAATTTGTTAGCTACTTAAATTTAAGTTAAAACAATTTTAAAAGTAATTGCTGACAAAATAAATACAAGCACAAATATAAATTCAGACAATACTACATACATAAAAATGTTTGGTTTTAAAAGATTAAAAAATTATTAAAGTTAATTTCGTATTCATACAGAGAGATTTCATTTGTTATATTCTAAAAATTCATTTATTGTGTATGGTTCAATCAATACCAAGTATTGGAATACACTTTTAGTGAACATTATTGCTGTCTTTTGTTCTTTTAGATTGTTAGGCAAACTATTAAATCATTTCAAACACGCATAGGTGGGACTCGCTTCTGTAAGGCTAAGTCTATGTATTGGGAAATTTAGATCTTGTTTTTTCGCATGGTGTATAGTATGGAAGTTTAGAAAAACAGATTTATCTGTGTTTAAAAGAAGAAAATTATTATTAAACCACTCTTGAGCTTTGCCAAGAGAGGAATTTGCTCTTTGTTCAAGTTCTATGAAGTTTTTTGCTATTACAAGGATATTGTTATCATCTGCGAAAATTTTTATGATATAAGGTAGATCGTTAATGTATAAAATAGGTCCAATCACACTCCCCTGCGGAATGCCCCGGGTTATCTCCCCCCTGGCAGACTCCAATCTAATCCCATTTCTTTCCAGACTGACGCATTGTGTTTGTTTTCCAAGATAGGATTGGGTCCACCTCAGGGTACTCCCCTTTACTCCATACAACTCAAGCTTACTCAGCAGTACATGGTGACTGAGACTATCGAAGGCCTTTGATAAATCTAGAAAAGCTCCCAGTATTTTATTTTTGTTTTCAATGCTATTGTATATACCTTCAATAAATTCAAAGATTGCTGTGTCTATTGATTTTCCTTTTAGAAATCCGTACTGTGCTGGATTTAAAAGTCCATGTATCTGGAAGAAGTATAGAAGGCGGTTGCACATTGCAGACTCAAATATTTTTGAAAAAGATGGTAATAAGCTTATGGGTCTGTAGTTTTGTATTTGTGTTGGATCATCTTTTTTGTAAACAGGTATCACTACGGTTTCTTTGAGTTTATCATGGAAGATGCCATATTTTAATGAGTTATCTATTACGACACACAGAGGCAAGCATAATTCCAAGGCACAGCATTTTATAAGGCTGTTTGAAATACCATCTACACCTGCACTTTTTTGTTTTTCAAGTTTTTTATAATTTCCATACCTCCTGTGTTGTAACAGAGTTTATAGACATTTCTGTAAAGTTTGGGAAGATATTTTGTTTTGGTTCTTTTTGCTGTGGAATTTTAGTTATTGCCTCTGTTGCTGTATTTAAAAAATGAATATTTAGGTCATTGCACACTGCCTCCAGGTCTCCTTCCAGCATACAGGTTTTTTCTGTTTTTTTGCCACCTTTCACCTCATTTACGACTTGCCACATTGTCTTGGATTTATTATCAGAAAATTACAAGAATTTTATACTCGTCACAAAACATTGCAAAAATTAAAAATACAATTAAAATTACAATAACAGAGAACCACAGAAAGAAGGACAAGCAGGAATTAATCCAAAATCGGTTTTTAATATCCAACTCGCATGTACAGGAGGGCATGTGCAGGAGCTACTCACTGTATAGAAACAATGCATCATTAATATTTTATATATTTTTTTTCAATATATTGTGAGTTAAATCTTTATAAGTAGTGCGGTAGAGAATTGTAAAGCTTAGCACTGATATATCTATATAAATCTTGTGTTTTTCTAATTCTGCAAAAAAGTGTTCAAATTTTGCCGCAATTCCTAGTTGAGTATGTGTGTATGTTATTGTGCCGTGTGACACCATCAGTTAAACATTTTTTGTGAATGAATAACAGGCACTCCATGATATAGCAACATGGCAATGGCAGCATAGATAATTTTTTAAATAGAGGTAAATGAGATCTAGTGCTATTCAGACTCATGATACGTATTACTTTTTTTTGTGCTCTGAATACTTTTTCTTTGATATTACAGTTTTCCCAGATTATTAGTCCGTAAGTTAGTATGTTATGAAACAGAGAGAAAAAGGCCATCCTTAAGTGTTGGATGTCTAACTGAAACCTTAATTGTCTTATTCCAAATGTCGCTTTTGCTAGGCGCTTGCATAGATCTTGAGTGTGAAAAGTAAAATCTAGCTTCGAGTCCAAGTAGATACCTAAGAGCTCACAGTGATTATTGATTGTTGTAGAAAAACATATTTTGAGTTTCGTTTCATTAAGAGTCGGGCAGTAGATGCAAAACCAGTGTTTGGATATGACCTGTTGTTTCCTGACTGGTTTTACCAGTGGCTAAGTAAGTTGCATCATCAGCGTAGAAGAGTTTGGCCTAGATTGTTAGGCAAGTCATTGAAATAAATTATGAAGAATAAAGTACCGATCCCTGTGGAACCCCATATTGCACAGTGTGAGCATCAGAGCTTTGAGTACCATACTTAACATAATATGTCGTATCTCTTAGATATGAAGAGATTAGATCTAATGGAGTACCTCTAATGCCTTATCTCTTGAGTTTTTTTAGTAGTAAATAATCGTGGCGAACTGTGTTAAATGCTCTAATCAAGTCATAGAATCTAGCAGAGCTGATTAATTGATCATCAAAACTGTCCAATATGGTGTCACAGAGCTCGCAAACTGCCGCCATAGTAGACTTCCCAGTTCTGTAACCAAACTGATTAGCACAGAGCAGGTTGTTTGTTTCAAGGAAATTCAAAAGTCGTATCTTCAAGACAATTTCGAAAATCTTGACCAATACGGGTCTATAATTAGCTGGTAAATTTGCATCACCTTTTTTATAGATTGCTGATACTCTAGATATCTTAAATATATCAGGGAATACACCCTCATTCATGCATGAATTTATAAGGATTGCAATTGGATGATCTAGTGTATCAGCGAGCATTTAAACCAAAACAATCCCTCGACATTGAGTTCTTCATATTTGCAATAATCCAGCGAACCTCCTGTGCATCTGTTGGATGCAAATAAAATGACTTGCGATTTGTAGGATTATTTTAATAAAATCATCAAAATTGAAATTTTTAGATCTATCATCCGCAAATTTACAGTTGTCAAAAAGATTTTGTATGACATCCCAGAAGTATTCTGCAAAGTCATCAGCAGAGATAGTAAGAGGAAGTCTCACTTCTACCTAAGCTGATGTTTATGATATTCCACGCTGTTTTTTGAAAGTTATCTGATTCAGAAATTCTTTTGTTGTTAAGTTTTATCTTTTCAGTGTAGATCATGTTACAATATTATTTTTTCAAGAATTTTAATAGTTCGAGACTTTATTTAGATCTAGAGACATCAAATATTGGCTGCACCCAGTTTAGATTTAAGATCTTTGAAGTTCTGAGTATATTCAATATTTTTAATATGATGCAACCCCCTACACTCAGAAAAACAGCGTAAATGAATGTCTGACAGAGTATTTATAATATAATGAGCCTGATCTGTGGCGTAGTGAAGAGAAAAATTCCAATTTGTGTTTTTAACCTCAGTTTTAAAGTTATCAATAGCTTTACTTGTCATAGGTCGACAGACAAAGGTACTGACAGGAGGTTTCGCATTATTTTCACTTTTAGGATTATACCTTTATGATCTGACATAAAAGGTTCCACCACTTTTAAAACAAATGTACCTTCCTGCAGATTTGTGAATAAGTTGTCGATTCTGGTTCTACTGGTTTCGGTTACTCTAGTGTCAGTAAAGACTTGTTCGACAAGGTTATAGGATGAAAATATATTTCTGCAGTCTATTACTGTGCTATCATTAGTTTTGAAATTAAAATTGAAGTCTCCTAAAACCATGACTTTCGAGTTATTGGTAAGTTTTTCTTCCAAAAGCAAATCTAGTTTATTTAGATATAGTTCGTTGTTACCATCTGGAGAGCGATATGTACAAACAATCACAGTCCCATTTTTTACAATCCGGCAAAATGCAAATTCGGCATCAATATCCGTACACAGATCTCCAACATATATTGGCTTAGGGTATATATCGTTTCTAGCAAAGATGCATACCCCTCCATGTATATGTGTTTTTCTAATATAGCCTGAGATGAACATAAAGTTCGGTAGGGCTATAATTTCATCTTGTTGAGGTCAAGTCTCAGAGAGAGCAAGAATGTGAATATCATGTTTAAGTATAAATAGCTCTAATATGTTTAATTTATTTCTTAAACACTGTATGTTAATATAAAAAATGTTAAGAGTATCATGAAACTTATTTTTTGCTTGACTTACATCCTGTACATGTGAGTTTTCTATAACACAGACACTACTTGTGGGAATTTCTTCATGACTCATTTCATCCGAGAGAGTTTTAGTATTATGTACATCATGTCCTAAGTTTGCGTTGACGTTAGAGTTTATAATATTAAAATCATTAGAAGTTATTTGATTTATAGATCGCTTTGAACAATCAGGATGATTTGTTAGATTCAGTATCAAGAGTTCATTTGTGACATCATTTGTGACTGAAGGTCCCTCTCTTTCGCTGGAATCCTCTTCTTCTGGAAAAACGAGAGCACGAAGAGAATATAACCATTGTTTTGTTAATCTTAATTCCTATTGGTCAAGAAATTGCGTCGGTTTTTGAAATATACAATGAAAGAGGGGAACCGAAGTATTAAATAGGGAAAACATCCCCGAAAATATGAGTTTTTTCGTTTTGATCTGTTTGAACTTTGTGTGTGTGGTGAATTTTATGCTAATTGAGTGCAACACCAGATCCGACAGGTAACGTCTATCCGAAAGAGGGGAACGCTGAATATGTTGAGCTGTGAAGGTAAGTGGAATTTTTATTGAAGTGCAAGGTAGATTTCTATAGACCACCTCAAACTAACGTAATTGTTCGATCTAATTAAATTTCCCCTCGGCTCAATTTGACATTAAGCAGAATAGGAATTTTGTCCTTACATGAGTTGGTTTAATAGATGATATTAAGGATCCCGTTTAGTAATATAGGCAACGATGAGTTTTCGGCTATAAATATCTTCAAACATTTTTGAAATGAAATGGTTTTTCTTCAAATTTTACATTGAAATGTTTTTTTTTTGTATATGAATTCGCTCATGAACTGTGAGATACTGCTTCAGTTTAAATGATTTTGAACAAACTTTGCATTGAAATTTTTCCCCCTTAGAATTTTTCATGACGTAACAATGAGCTGTTTATGCAAAACTCTTGGACAAATTTTGCATTGAAATGGTTTTCCTCCAGTATGAATTCGCTGATGTACTGTGAGATAGTGCTTCAGGTAAAATGATTTTGGACAAATTTTGCACTGATATGGTCTTTCCCCTGTATGAGTTCTCTCATGCCTTGCCAATCCTTTTTTTTCTTTAAAACTCTTTGGACAAATTTTGCAATGGAACGATTTATCCCCGGTATGAATTTTCTCGTGTTGCAACAATGTGCTTCTATTTGCAAAACTCTGCCAACAAACTTTGCACTGAAATGGTTTTTCTCCTGCGTGACCTCTCTCATGCCCTAACAAATTATGTTTCCTAGTAAAAGACTTGGGACATGATTTACACTGAAATGGCTTTTCTCCAGAACGAGGTGTTTCTTTAAACTTCTGAATTATCTGACAATTCTCTAAAGGTTCCTTCCTTGTATCACTGTCCATTTCCAAGGCTGTTCCATCCTCTTCTATATTTTGTTGAGGCCATGTTTCAGAGTCTAAAGAAAAAATCAGAGAAATTAGGAGATTTTTCTCAAAACAAATTTACAAGAAATGATCCAGAATTCTATTTTTTTTATTTATCCTCTAGAAACTCTCACAGTAGGGAATCAATGTCTTGATAATAACGATTATTATAAAAGGTTTGTTTTGTTGTGCTGTCTAAATTCTATGATCCGCCATTTTGTTTCGGGCGCCATTTTGGATTTGCAGTTTTTTCATGGTGTACTGTGTTCTACTAGTCAAGCCCTTTCATTTGAAATCCATATTGAAGGGGTTGTAAAAATATATGTAATCCGCCATTTTTGGCGGCGGCCACCTTGGATTTACAATGATACTGAATACACATAATTGTATTGTCATCAGGGGCGCGTTCCAATACTCCAACTTTTCATCATAACCGTTCATAAACTCGGTGGATTCCCACTTATTAACTCGTGAAAGTCGTTCCTATACTCCTGTTGATTTAATCGGATGAACAATTTTTTCACGAACTCAAGAGTCCGTGCAAAAGTTGAAATATTTCACACATTATAGTTAGAAGTGATTGAAGGTTAAGTCATAGGTTATATATTATTTTTTTCAAACTAAATCCATATCCAAAAGTTATTAGTCAGAATCCGAATCTGACTCATTATCAGATAAAATAGTATCTACAAATTGTTTCAGTACTCCTGTAATAGCAAGAATCTTCCCTTCAATTCCTTCCATTGTTAAATCCTTAAACCATAGGTATCTTAAATTTCAATATAATTTTGAATTATTTTGGACAATGACAACTGACAAATATTTGTTTCGTTTTGTTCCAAAAGAATCAAACTGACAATTGACACAATATGCCAAATTTTTCTTCATCCTCCAACCGAGTTGGTATTGGAACGCGTTTAGATCAATCGGTAAACAGGATGGGGGTAAAATTTCAATTACTAGATTCGACCCACACATGACACAAACAAAGCAAGCTAAAGAAAACCCTTTAAAAATGTCATATGAGATTTCTGGATCCTCACTTATCAATGTTCAATGCATTGATGTTCATGATTGGAAACAAATGTTGGTTCATTACTTGCTTTGTTTTCTTAATTTTTTTGTTGTAGATAAGTAAATAAGAAAGTAATTAGTGATATATGAATATTTATACAGCGGTTGTACACTTTCTTCAAAAACTCTGACGTTGCAGACCATTTCTGTTGAATAAAACATCTTACCTTTCAAAAATTCATGAGAAAGGTTTGCTCCAATTTTTGATCCAATTAATATATCAGTTCCATTTCTTCCACTTGATTTTTCCTCAATTAAATGAGGTTTCAAATCTTCATAAATGATATCAATGTCATACTCCGTTTTCAATTCGATACTGTTAGCTGGCGAATCTTCTGAACATTTAGAATGACTTTCATCTTCATTTTTCCATATAATCCCATTATCAGAATGGTTCACTTTGGGTTTTGCCAATTCACCAGCAAAAACATTGAAATCTGTATTTTGCCAGGAATCTGAAATTTGAGTTGTAATTATAACTTCTTCCACCTGATTTATCCTCACCTATTTGAGATTTGACATCTTCATAAATGATATCGATGTCATACTCAGTTTTGATTGTCTCCGTTTTCAATTCAGTACTGATAGTTGGTGAATCATCTGTACATTTAGAGTGACCATCTTCATTTTTCAATATAATCCCATTATGAAAATGTTTGATTTTGGGTTTTGCCAATTCACCAGTAAAAACCTTGAAATCTGTATTTTCCCACAAATCTGAAATTTAAGTTCCAATTATCAATTTACCATCACAGAGCATGGTACAATAAAACATGTTTTTTCAAGACCCAAAACACAATATATTTTATATTTATTTATTGAACGCATTGCATAGATTCAATACAATTTACAATTCATAATTACAATTAACAATTTCAGTTAACAATTTACAATAACTACATGATTACCATGTTTACAATGTTCGGTCCATTAGTATTGTTTCTAGGATAATCTAATAATTTTCTGACATATACATTTATACAATCTATTGTATGCACCTAGGTGTTACAACACCTGTATGTGCCTTAAGATTGCATACGAAGCATATAGTTAGTTAATTGAATTGCAATCATAAACTTAATTTACCATAACATAAATATGTGATTAAAATATAAAATGTATAGCCAATATAAATAAAAATTTGAAATATTTTATTACTGCTTGTTGAGAGGTATTAGAGGATGTTTCTGAATGTTTCGAAATTGGTGACAATGTATGTTTTACATTGTTTCTTAAAAATTTTCAATTTGTTTATATTTCTAATATTTATGGGCAACATATTATAAAATTTAGGAGCTAAGTAGTCAATGAATTTCAGGTTGAGGGTTGTATATATATATATATATATATGAATCCTTTATTTAGCCCAAGACTAATATATAAGTACAGTCAATAAATAAAATAAGTAGAATAAAAATATAGTTACATATAAATACATTGATAACAAACAGATAGTAATATACTACACTATATATACATTCATAGTCACACACATAAATAAAAGTTAATAATAGGTATCATCGTCGAGGTTTGCACTCACTCAACAGAAGTCTCTTCAATTTGATTTTAAATACAGCAAGAGAGGGTGAATTTTTATGTCCTCAGAAAGTTCATTGAACTTATTTAGTCCTCTGAAAAAAACTGAATTTTGCGATTTTTTTGTTTTCACATTTGGAATGAATAAATTATTTCTATTTCGGGTGTTGTAATTGTGGTGTTCTGATACGAAAGATATTTTTTCCCTCAGATATGGTGGAGCACTACCTGTTCTTATTTTAAAGATGAAGATCAGTGCTTGATATAGTAACATTTTTTCTACTGGTAACCAGTCAAGCGTATTCAACATTTCATTTATGGGTGTTTGTTTAGAGCAGGATAATATTATTCTCATTGCTCGATTTTGCAATTTCTGTAATCGTTTCATTTCATTTTGTTGTAGTAAAAATAGTATGGTAGAGCAGTAGTTGAAGTGATTAAGAATTATTGTATTGTAAATAATAGTTTTTGACCATATGGAGAGAAATCTGGAGCTTCTATACAAATAGTTTATTTTAAATGATATTGTTTTTATTATATAGTTTGCATGTTCTTTGAATTTCAAATCTCTATCAATAATTACTCCTAAATATTTGTAAGTATCCACTAGCTCAATTGAACTATTGTTGATTTTTATTTCACACATATTTTCTCTGAACTTTTTATATTCCTTGTCGTTACCTATCAACATGAATTTGTTTTTTTTTGCATTTACCTTTAGTTTGTTGGCACAGCACCATCTGAATATGTTTTCTAGTGTTTCGTTGATTATATTCACTACCGTCGTCAGTCTGAATTTGAAAAGTGAATCAGTGTGTCATCAGCAAATAAATGAATTGAGCATATTCCAACATTATTAACCACATCGTCAATGTATATTGAAAATAATAGGGGACCAAGTACACTACCCTGTGGAACACCCTGTTCGTTCATGATTTCATCAGATAGAATATTGTTCAATTTAAGTTTTTGTCTTCGGTTCTCGAGATAATCAACCAACCATGCCAATGCATCCCCAATAATACCAATACTTTCTAATTTTTTTACCAACCTACCCCTGTCAACAGTTTCAAAAGCTCTTTGCAGGTCAAGGAAAACTACTCCTGTATTGCATTGTGGAATTTTCAATAGTTTTTTGGTGTTCGATCTGGTAGAATACTGATGATCAATGAATTTTTTTAAATTCTGTGATTTATAAAAATAAGAACATGATAAATGGATATAAAGGCAACTCATATCACAGATACTCTCGTTGTATAATAGACTGGTAGCATATAATCTGTTTTTGTTGAAAATTATTTTCAAGATGTAATTTTGTATTACCTGTAATGGTTTTGTGTTGTTTTTGTATGTTCCACCCCACACCTAATAAGTGACTCTATCAATGTTTTATAGACAGTTATTAACAATTTAGTGCTCAAAAACTCTCGTAAAATGTAGAACTTTCTAATCAATTTCCGAATTTTATTAGTTAGATAGTTTATGTGGTCTGTCCATTTAAGATTTTGATCAATTATCACACCTAGATACTTTGTTTTTGATACTGATGTTACTTCAAAATTTGTGTTTTCTCTACTAATATTTTATTATACGTAGGTCTGTTAGCATTTGTTAATGAGAAAGCAATGTAATTTGTTTTAGTTATGTTCAATGATAGTTTGAAGGTTTGTAGCCAGTTTTTCATCCTCTTCATACCTTCTTTTACATGTTTTTCGACTTCTTCCCAGTTTTCTCCCGTGAATGTAATGATCAATTGAAAAAATGCTTCAATAGTTTTTTTGTCGCAATATTTTTTAAAACTGTAATTTAACATGCCACTGTAGAATACTGATGTTATGGTGTCTGAATAGATTTAACCAAATTTTATAAGATGCTTTTTTCATTTAGGAAAACAAGGAATTTAGAACAATCCAGCTCTCTCCAAACTGAATTATGAAATAAGAATTAAAAAAACACATAGTCCTGATTTTGATATCCGATAGATATCAAAATATGAATTGTAAGATCTATTGGAAAATAGAAAAAATAATATTTTTTTAAATGATACCTGCTCAATATTACTATTCATGTGTACTACCAAATGAATAAGATTTTTTTTTTGTACACGCTCCACAAAATGCCTACTTTGGATACTGAAAAGAATCCGCAAAATGCCACTTTACCGGACTAGGCCAGTAAAGTCATCATGGCAACACTTCAACGGACTCCTTTTGTTTATTCAGAAAACTTATAATTAACATCTCAAAAATGTTTCAGGAGACGCAATGAACTATAGATTAATTGATATTTCATAGTGTCAGCACACATTTGCTTCGAAATATTCTTTTGGAATACTTATTTCATGAAAAATAAACACTCATATTTGACAAATTTGTTATTGATAAACAATCGCTTGAAAATGTATGCAGAGCAAGGAAATATGTGTGGCATTTCTGTTCTGTTTGCAACACGTACGCAAATGGCTTTAGCGGACGAATCAGAATGTTTACGAGGCGCCAGCTGAATCGGAAATATAATAATAATAATGTTCATTGTCAATTTCAATTCGTACATAAAAAATACATGAGATATGAATTTATTTATTTATTCAATTTTAAGTAGGCAAGCCTAATATACAAACAAAATACAAAGTAACTTACAAATATATAAATATCTTACCACATGATTACCCTATGTAAATATAACGAACATTTGAGAGTACATGTAAAGTAAAGCAATGAAGTTGAATCAATAAACAGTTTAATTACTGAAGAATTAAGAGATTTACCGCTTGTTCGTGATGATTCGATGTTGTTGAATCCTAAAAATTCTATCAATCTAATATAATTTAATAATTAAATTCCGATAAAATACTGATAAAAACAGTTAATAAACTATTTGATTACATACATTACTGTTTATGTTCTATAAAAAATCGATTGTTATTCTTAATATTTCCATCTCATACAGTTATCTCATTAGAGCAAAGCTTTTATTACTCTAAGATTCAGACCATCTAATTCTCAATTCAAGTTTATGTCCAGGGTGTTAAACTGAGTATTGAAAGGAAACTCACTTATTGAGGAAAGGTTTGATATTTTGAAGTCCTCAACACTATTTCTCTGCTTTACCTGAAATTCGCTTGAATATGGATCATAAAAACTTTCCTTACCATTGTTTCCTAAACACTCATTAAACACTCCACAATCTCTGAACGGTTTGGTTTCGATTAAATCTTCCTCCACCATTTCCTCCTTCATATTATGAAAAGCTTCAAACTGATTCCTATTTGCATTTGGTTCATTCATATTTTTGCTATGCGGTTTGATTTCAGTAGGCTCTATCTTCACTACTTCTTCATCCAAAATATTATGAATAGCAGTTGTTGAAATTTCTGCTTTACACTCGTAGTTTTCTGAAGAATAAATGGAGATGAAGTCAATCACGAAAACATTTATTCCAATCTAAGATGGTTAGTGTAAAATTGCGACTGACAAGTGACAAGAGTCTTTTATTGACGTGCTAGTTCTCTCTCACTCTCTAGGTTTATGGACCTTGCTTCCTGTTGGCGCATTTGACCAGTTCTATTCGCGTGGGGGCTGAACTTAGTCTGATATTCATCATGTTGTCCCCCTTGTGACTTGATTCCTTTTCTTTCTTCTTGTGGTGTCTTCTTCGTGGTGTTGAAAATATTAGTAGGAATTGGTCATCACCAACAAAGGATAAACAGTTAGGTTACGTGTAAGTTGTTAATTTAATAGACGACAAATATTGAATAGTTTGTACATAACAATTTCAGATGAGAATATTTTCTTGTTTCATAATTTTTAGAGCGTGATTTTTCAGTAATCGGGTTTTAGTTTTTAAACTCACTTTTTAGAGCGTGATTTTAGCCATCAATATTACTGTTACTGCCTTCACCGCGTGGAGGTACTCCCAGCTTATGTCATTATTATTACAAACGTTTTGTTTTTTTTATATAATTTCAACATACCATAGTCTATAATGAAATACGTATCTATTATATATGTATTTTGGGTAGGTTTGGAGAGAAGATATGTTTGGCTCACATCTGAGGTGTGATTTTAGAAATTATTCCCATTTATCGGGTGCATGCAAGCAAAACCGCGAGCAACAGCTAATATATATATATATTAAATGTGCTTAATTAAGGCCTTTCATTCGGTTCGCAACACGGCATCATTCTTTTTTTTAGTTCATGACTTTATCTCCTCTAGAGGTTGCCATATTCACTTTAATGTGACGTCACATAGCCTATAACCAGCGGCCAATCAAGATACCTCATTTGTCATTGTCAAATTATGATAAGTAGTTTAGAAATTATGAGGGGACAGATGAACATACATACCGGTCAAAATCATAACCCCTCTTTTTGCTTCGCCGTAGTCGCGTAAAAAATTAGGCTAATTAAAGAGAGAAGTCTTTAATGAAAAAATATAGGTTGACAACATGGAAGGAACTTCCCCCTTTTTCAAGAGCTTGAAGTGCTTTCACACTCTGCGGGGTTCGATAAATTCAAATTTTGGTGACAATTATAATATTTCGAATTGATTGTGTTATGATTGACTCATAAATTCAAAATTGACCTCTTCATATTCTATGTTTCGCATAGTTGAAGGGAAAAACCTAAATTGAAAAAGAATAGTCATTTAATAGTATCGATAAGTTACTGTGCCTTGCATAATTGCCAAGTTTTTTACTCAATTTTTGTTCTCGAACTGTGCCTGTCGTTTTCTTGACAAACTCAACTGGTTGCTCAAAGTATTTTGACCGAACAAGAGTAAGCAGAATAAGGAAATGTCAAATTCACCGAGAATATTTATGAAAACAAGAAATATATTTGTACTCTCATGGGCTAATTATGCATGTGTTTAAGGATGGTATTGAAGATTCAAACTCACAGTTTATTTATTTATTAGTTTACACAGAAAAACTCCTAGATAACAAAAACAGGTACAAATAACGAGTAGAAATATACTTAAATCTAAAAGTTATACAAAACATAGTTCTGGAGAGTTCATACATAATTAATAAGAGAACCTTTGAATGCCTCAATGAAAAAAGTCCTAATGTGTGAGCAAACTATATCTCGTGATGAATTTTTTAAACTTCAAGATGATTTGAGCTATTTATCTGATTGGTGTAGAAATAGCATAAAGTGGCTTTGTCGCACAAAACTTGCGAATAGCACACATTCTTGTCGCTTAAATAATTAAGGTTTGTAAGGAACATTATTTGACAGTGTCCTTTGGAACACCTTGCCTTAACTAAACAATTGGCAGTGACTTCTTGGAGCCTGTTGCTTGAGTTTGAAGGGGTTCCATGTTGATGGTTTTTCCTCTGGTTGGATTATCTCATTACACAACAGTCTGTGTTTGGCTGCAAAACACTTCAAACAAATTTTGCACTGGTTTTTTTTTCCCACAGTATGAATTCTCTCATAAAGCAATACTGAGTTTTCGGCTACAATTTTTTTTTAAATTAAAATGGTACAAATGAGAAAATCTCAGATGGACTACAAAACAGCCTCAAAAGTGGTAACGCATGAGAAGGTAAGATGGGATGTAAAATCCTTCTCATCATTCAAAACACCAGGGGAGGATGGTATATTTCCGGCTCTTCTCCAAGAGGGACTGGATAGTATCATCCTCCTGATCATGAGAATACTTATATCATGTCTGGCCTTGGGCTGCATACCCGAAGCATGGAGACCAGTAAAGATCGTCTTTATCCCAAAGCCTGGGAAAACCGACTACTCCCGTACCGACCTATCAGCCTAACGCCCTTTCTCATGAAAACGCTGCACAAGCAACAATATGCCTACCAAGCAGGAAAGTCCACGGACACAGCTCTCACGACCTTGTATATAGGATAAAGAGAGTACTTGCTAGTAGGCTGTCCGCAAGGGGGGGGGGTCTTCATTGACATAGAAGGAGCTTTTGACAACACGTCATTTGAGTCTATCTGCCAGGCTGCTGCTGTCCACAGGGAGGAGTTTTATCACCCCTATTATGGTACCTAGTAGTAAACGAGCTTCTCCTAGAACTAAATGAGTCTGGACTGTATTCACAAGCTGGCTCAAGACCAACCGGTAAACCTACTAGGAGAAATTTTTATGACAGCTCTTGGCAGAGTAGAACAGTGGTGTTCTTCCGGTGAGCTGAGAGTCAACCCAGAAAAAGCGGACTTGGTACTTTTTACCAAGAAATGCAAAATAGAAACTCTTCCAGAGATACTAATCTCAGGAAGACAGCTTCCGTACAAAGCGTCGACCAAACACCTTTGAGTCAACATAGACTCCAAGTTGACCGGGAACAAGCAGATTGAAAATCGAACCAAGAAGGCTACCTGCTCCTATTGGGCATGCAGAAGAGCCTTCGGTAACACGTGAGGCTTGACACCCAAAACCCTTCACTGGATACATACAGCGATCATTCGCCCGGCATTAACTTACCACAAAGAGCAAGTCCAGAAACGAACTTGATAAAGTACACCGACTGGATTGTCTAGGAATAACAGGTGCCATGATGGCAACGCCTACTAGAGCTCTAGAAGTTCTACTAGGACTACCTACCACCTCTGCACCTTGTCATTGAGCATGAAGCCATGCGTACTGCATACAGACTCAAAGGCGCAAGCCAATGGATCGGTAATGAGGCAGACCATGGACACTCAGCTATTAGGCAAAGGCAAAGGAAGGATGTCTAGTCCTATTATTGAAAGATACAGTATCCTGCCTGTTCTGAATTTCAGAAAAGGGCCCAATATAACCATCCCCTCAAGGGAGGAATGGAAAGACGATGCGCCCGGCAGACCACCAAACTAAGGATCAACCTGGTACACAGATGGATCAAGATTTGGGATAATGTCCGGCGCAGGGGTCTAAGAAGAAGGAACAAAGAGAGAAATCTCAGTTCCCCTAGGCAAATATGCCTCAGTGTTCCAGGCTGAAGTATATGCTATACTCACCTGTGTCCAGGAAAATCTCGACAATAAAAGTCTTGGACCTACTGCTATCTACTTGGACAGCAAAGCTGCTATTATGATGTTAGGCATAAATAGGATTGTATCCAAACTGGTGTCCGAGTGCCGAAACGCCATAGAAAGTTTATCAAACACAAGCAAAGGCAGACAGATTAGCCAAGATAGGATCGGGAAAGACCCCAGTCGGACCGTAACCTATCTTGGAAATACCCAGCAGCATGGCAATCTCAAATATGGAGGAACTGCTACAAAAGCAGTTCATTAAAACGTGGCAAGAGGCGCCATGCATGAGGCAATCAAAGCTCCAGATGAGGGGGCCATCGACAAAAATGTCTAAAGAGAACCTGTCACTCACCAGACGGGACATCAAGACTGTGACTGGGCTCCTAACGGGACACAATCACCTGAACAGCTACATGGAGCTCATCACAGATGGTGCTTGGAAGATGACGAGACATCGTCACACATCCTCACTGAGTGCCCCGCTTTGGTGCACCAGAGGGAGATCAACCTTGGGGTTTTTCGGAACCGGCCCACCTTGTGCGAAGAAGATGGTGTTTATGGTGAAAGAATTTGCTCATGTACTGTGAGAAATGGTTTTATCCATATGAATTTTCCCATGACGCAACAATGAGCCTTTTACTGCAAAACTCATTGGACAAATTTTGCATTGAAATGGTTTTTCTCCAGTATGAACTCTTTCATGTACTGCGAGATTCTTCTTCAGGTTAGAATTTTTATGAACAATGTGCTTCTGTGTGCAAATCTTCCTGGACAAATGATGCATTGAAATGGTTTTTCGCCTGTATGAATTTTCTTGTGTTGCGTCAATGTGCTTCTACTTGCAAAACTCTTCGGACAAACTTTGCATTGAAATGGTTTTTCTCCAGTATGAATTCGTTCATGTACTGTGAGATTCTGCTTCAGGGTAAATGATTTTGAACAAATATTGCATTAAAGGTTTTTCCCCTGTATGAGAACTCCCATGCCTTGCCAATCCTTTTTTTTCTGTAAAACTTTTTGCGCAAAGTTTGCAATGAAACGATTTTTCCCCTGTATGATTTTTCTCGTGTTGCAAAGATCTGCTTCTATTTGCAAAACCCTTCCAACAAACTTTGCATCGAAATGGTTTTTCTCCAGTGTGGATTCCCGCATGTGCTGCGAGATGCTGCTTCAGATTAAATGATTTCAGACAAAGGCCTTTATGCGTGAAAGTTAATTTACTTGCAAAGCTCTTCGGACAAAATTTGCATCCAAATGGTTTTTCTCCTGTGTGACTTCTCTCATGCATCAACAAACCATATTTCCTAGTAAAAGACTTGGAACATGATTTACACTGAAATGGCTTCTCTTCAGTATGTCTCTCTTTAAACTTCTCTTCTACGGTTCCATCCTCTTCTATATTTTGTTGAGGCCATGTTTCAGAGTCTAGAGAAAAAAATTGAAAAATTTGATTTTTCTAAAAAAAATCATACAAGAAAGAATCCAGGATACTATTTGCGATATATTTTTTTTATTTATCCTAAGAAACAAGTCAGGATAGGGAATGCCAAGTCATCTATCATTCATATAGAATAGAATATTTATTGGTTCTTTATGATCAAATACATGATATAGGATAGGTCACAATGGGCATATAGTCCATTACGTCAATGTACAAATGACGGAAATTTTAGTATATTGGAGTATATATTCGGAGATTCAATAAAGAACCACACAAGTTATAGAGCCACAGAGTTGTGACATAGAAATATAAAATAGGTCACTAAGTAGCAGTGTGTACATATATAACATCAAATAATATAACGATACATCATAACAACATAGGAATATATAAAATATAATAAAGATTACATATAAACATAGGTTACCACTATAACAATACAAAATTCAAAAAAATCCCCACAAAGTAAATTGACATGTACAGTTTTTCAATCACCTGAAATTGAGATATTCTATGGTGGAGTAGAAACTATGGGTCGTTAAGAATAACCTGAGTTTATTTTTGAATAATTTTAAGGGCTTGACATCTTTTATGTCAGAAGGTAGGTGGTTGAATAATTTTGCTACTGCCAGTGAAGGAGTTTTTTCATACAAACTTGTTGCGTGTTTTCGGATTCTAATTGAATCAGCGTATCTGGTTGGATATTGGTGTATGTATGAGTTCTTCGCTGAATCTTTCAAATTGCGTCTAATATAGCAAATGCAGTACATACAGGGAACAGTTAAAATATGGTGTTCCTGAAAGTACGATCTGAAGGAGTCCAATTTCTTCATATTGAATATTAGCCTCATAACCCTTTTTTGAGCCACGAATATTTATTTCTGAGGCGTCCGCCCACAGAATTATGTTGTAGGACAAATGAGAATGAATAAGAGCATAGTAGATATTTAGGAGAGTTGGTTGATCAAGTTCATTTTTTAACTGGAGTATACCATAGTACCCACTGGAAGCTCTCTTGCATACATGGTTGATGTGATGCTTCCAGTTCAATTTTTGATCTATATGTATTCCTAGGAATGTTGTGGTATCTGAGGATTCAACGATATTATTTTCAACACGCACGTTCATCGGACCCGTATGAGTTTTCCTACCAAAGAATTGCATGAGGATTGTTTTTTTGCCATTTACCACTAATCTATTTGTTCTACACCAGGCCGTGAATTGGTCTGCTATTACTGAGAGTTTAATCTGTAGATCTGAGGGGTTATCAGCTTCCTCAGCTATAGTTGTATCATCAGCAAACAGGATTAAACATTTAGAACGTATATAAGATGGCATATCATTAACGAACTAAAGAAATATTAATGGTCCCTGTGGGACTCCCAGGTCCATTTCGTAAAAATCTGACTTGCTGTTCCTCAGTTCTACCAGTATCCTTCTGGAACTCATAAATGGCATAATCCACGAAAGAAAGTTGTCCCGAATGCCTATGGAGTATAACTTTTCTTCAACGAATCTAAAGTTTATCGAGTCAAATGCTTTGGTGAGGTCGAAAAACAATGCTCCTACATACTTTCCATCATCCATACGTCTGTAGACGTATTCCATGAAGTCAACGGCGGCAGTTTCTGTTGATCGGCCAGGATGGAAACCATTTTGTGATTTGCTGATTATAATGTATTTCAACAAAAAAGGAAATATTTTATTGAATATACAGCGCTTGATCACTTTACTAATTACACTAGGAATAGTTATTGGTCTATAATTATCAACTAAAAGTGAATCTTATTGTTTATGAATAGGAATTATTTTTCCAATTTTCAACAAATCAGGAAATACTCCAGACTCAACTGAGAAGTTAATTATATGTGCCAATGGTTTGGCGATATATTCGTTTATTTCTTTCACTACTTTGGTGGATAGGCAGTCCACACCAACTGAATTTTTGTTTTTTAGTTCGCGAATCACCGAGATGATTTTTTGCTCGTGTACTGGAGAAAAGTAAAAAGTGTTGGGGATATTAGCCATTTTGGTACAATCTTCAGTTATTTCCTTCCAAACTTTGATTCAATTATGCTTGACACATTTACAGAGTAATGCTTGGCAAAAGCATTTAATATTATGAGAGGGTCAGTGATTGTTTTACCGTTGATGTTCATTTGAACTGGAAGTTCACTTTTGGTTTTTCCGGTTTTAGCTTCAACAATTTGCCAAATTATTTTTTGCGTTTCTCGTGGATCAATAGAACTGTTGATTTTGTCTTGGGTATATTTAAATTTAACCTGATTAATGTTACGCCTATGTTCTTTTTTCAGTTCTTTATAGTTATGATTCAGTTATTAATGTGCATTTCTTCAGAAAAATTTGGAAATATGTTCCAGTTTCTTAAACTGTATATATTTTTTAGTGAATATGAGAACTCCACCATTTTTATGCATTTGTCAGTTGTAGAAATTTGCAATATTGTATTTTTAATTTTCTTTGAAAATGTTATATTGTCTAGTAGTACAGGTGATGAAGAAAGGGGATTAGTAGGTGTTTTTCGTCAGGAGTATACAAGGGTCTCATTGCGCACCTCTTATGTTTAACATTTTTATTAATGACATTGGTGAATGTTTTGAGAAGTCAAATTTTTTCATGATTGCAGATGATCTCAATAGTTTCAGACCAATAAGATCATCAAACGATGTTACTCTAATCCAACAAGATTTCATTAACCTAGATAGGTGGTGTAATGAAAACAACTTGCAAATGAATATCAGTAAATGTAGCTTTATCAGCTTTTACAAACTAAATATGAAATTCCATACTTCATACTCCATGAATGGAAGTCAGCTAACATGTGTCACATCAATAAAAGACCTGGGAGTTATCTTTGATGAACAAATACGTTTTGTACAACTATCACTTAAATCAGTGAGAACTGTCTACTTAGCCTTAATAGTATCTCGCTTAGATTATGGCTCAATTATTTGGTCACCATTTTATGAAAATCACTGCGCTACATTAGAAAGAGTTCAACACAATTTTTTTAGATTTTGTGCCTATACACACATTGTCAATCATGATTATACGTCTATTTTGACCAGTCTCAACCTAAACTTGTTGAGTAGAAGAAGAGAAAATGCTGACCTCATTTATATTTAAGTTAATCAATGTCCTTGTTATATGTCCTGAACTTCTTGAAATGATACACTTACATGTACCCAACAGAATTCTCAGAAATACTGATCTGTTTCACGTTTCCTTCCATCGTACAACTCTCTTATCGATCGTACTCTTAGAATCATTAATGAGAAGAATCTAGAGATTACAGGTATAACCCTGCATAAATTCAAGTGTCTTGTGAGAGGCTCATAAATGTCCATTATACAGGACCTTAAAATCTTGAATTGATTCATGCCATTTATCCTGTAATTTAAGTTGTGTAGTCTGAAGTTTAGTTTAGCGCTTATACTCGTTTTTATCGGCTCAAGTTTCATTTTAATTTTTTTTTCTTCATTCTTACCCTAATTTTAATCTGTATATCTTTACTAATTTTTACTGTCTACTAATTGTATTTATACAAAAATTTGTTTATTGTAATGGGAATGATCCCTTTTAATAAAAAAAATCAAAAACTCTCATAGTAGGGAATCAATGCCTTAATGAAGACTGGCTAGATGCTGTGGTGTCAAACAATCAAAAATTGCACAAGTAATCCCGTCACCACTTCACACCTATATACGCATTTTGATAACTAAGTTATCATCATTAGTAGCTAAACTACACTAAATAAATTGATACATGTTATTGCAATGTATACCTGGTATTTCTAATTGGGTTATTTTATACTAATTACTGTTCTGAAAATCGCTAATGGGATCTTGATGGTTCTATGAGGATTAAAGTAAACAAGGTAGAATATATGGGCCCTTTTTCCTCATTAACCTTTTCACTGCGGATAGCTTTTTATGCAACTTTTTCTCGAATACGGCTGCTGGGAGCTGGGGATGATCAACACGGTTCCCGCAAGTAGGTGAAGGAATAAACTCGCGTACTTATAAGGTTCCCGCAGTGAAAAGAGATAATTATCTAGGAGCGACTATAAGCTCGACTGGCTGCTATTTTCGCCATGAATAAGTGGAAAATAACTACTAACTCAATTTGGAAATAAGGAAACAGAAAATTCTACGAAGTTTGTAGAGAACGAAACAAACTTTTGTCTTGTCAATAAGTGGAGGATACGATCAATAAAAATTTCTTAGAATTAACTTTCTCAATTTCTAAGTGAAATATACACTCAAGAATATATAACAAATTTATTTCAATTTGTTAACAAATATAAGTATGATAAAAATAAGTTATAGTTTAAAAAAAACAAAAAACACGCTTTTATAGAAAACCAGACTGAAAAAATAGAAAATAAGAAAAAAAATTATTTTATTTTAAAAAAAGCGTGGGGTGCATGATATCGCATTGGCCAACAATTACCTGTGATCTGAGACATTTCTTACTTTACTGCCCTAGGTGTGTAATGTACTATATAATTATTGATACCATGCACCCACGCTTTTTTTTAAATAAAATACATTTTTTTCTTATTTTCTATTTTTTTAGTCTGGTTTTCTATAAAAGCGTGTTTTTTAGTTTTTTTAAACTATTATTTATTTTCAACTTTTTTGTTTAACTATTATTCTCCAATATTGAATAGAATCGGACCATAATCACAAAACTCGCGGCCATTTTGGAGCCGCCATCTTGAATCCTTCAATTTTGACAAAATAATCATAATCTCCAACCCCAAAAACCCCCACACTCCAATATTGAATAGAATCGGACCATAATCACAAAACTCGCGGCCATTTTGGAGCCGCCATCTTGAATTTTAATTTTGACAAAATAATCATAATCTCCAACCCCAAAAACCCCCACATACCAATTTTGAATAGAATCAGACCATAATCACAAAACTCGCCGCCATTTTGGAGCCGCCATCTTGAATTTTTCAATTTTGACAAAAGAATCATAATCTCCGACCCCAAAACCCTCACATACCAATTTTGAAGCGAATCGGACCATAATCACAAAACTCGTACGCCATATTGGAGTCGCCATTTTGTTTTTTTTTCACACAAAAATTCTTAATGCATTGTCACCGGAATTATGTACACCTGCCAAATTTCAAATCATTCTAACGTCTGGAAGTGGGTCAAAATCGCGCCCAAAGGAGTCGGTTACGAACAAACATACGTACAAGTGAAGCTAATATAAAGCGTGTAATAAGCCAAATTCACTACAATAAAATACTTGGAATTCACTCTTTCCAAAGGAAATATACACTCAAAAATATATAAAAATTTATTAGATTCACTTAGCTCAAATTCATCTTCACTGTTACTTTTCATTAAAAGTTCTTGAAGTGCCTGTTTACAAAATACATTAAAAATCGCGAATTTGACCATTATCCGCAGTTAACACACAAAAAGGTCCTGCGTATTTATCCGGTTCCCGTTGTACGATCACGAAATAATTTTACGTAGATATCCGGTTTCCGTATTGAAAATCTCAAGTAGATATTTATTATGGTTTTAGTGAATAACTATACTCTCCAGGCAATCCAATTTTCTACTGTTGTTGACCAGTTTGATCATTTCCAAATTATGAATATTAATTTTCTGACCAGATTTGATCATATGGTCCGCTATACTTGACTCATTCTCCCTTCAGTAGGTAGCATGGGCCACATGTTTGTGGAACCTTTTAGAAATTGAACGTTTTGTCTGACCGTAATAGACTTTGTCACAATTTTGACAACTAATTTCAAAAACTCTCGACTTATCCAGCATGCCAGTTTTATCTTTCGGATTTCCTTATTTCCATTACTATAAACTGCTTTAAGAGTATAGTGTTGAGATCTCTCGTAAGTTTTGGATTGAAAGGGATTTTAGCGAATCTTTTGCTTTGCGTCGTTTTTCACTGAGTCGTGGATTCATTTACTAAACGTGTGAAATGCTTCTTTCTCAAGAGATTATAGATAAAGTCTGGTGTATATCCATTGATTATTGCTATTTCCTTGATCTTTTTTATTTCTTTTGAAATCGATCAGCATTCAATGAAAAAGTCAACGACAGTAGAAAATTAGATTGCCTGGAGAGTATACTTATCGACAAAAACCATATCCATTATTTAATCTTTATATTCACATAATTTTTTCTTTTTCTATGGTGAATACCCATAAAGATATCTAAAGAATAACATGAGATTTCTGGAATCTCTTCTGATAATTTGTGCACTTATCAATGCATCGAATTGCTCATTATAGGAAACAAATGTTGCTTCATTAATTGCTTTGTTTTCTTAATTTTTTTCATTGTAAATAAGTATAATAGAAAGTTGTTGCAGACTATTTCTGTTGAATAAAATATCTTACCTCTCGAAAATTCACAAGAAAGGTTGGCTCCAATTTTTGTTCCGATTAATATATTAGTAACAGGGTTGAGGTACGATTCATTCACACTGTTTCCACTTGATACTTCCTCACATATTTGAGGTTTAACATCTTCATAAATTATATCGATATCATACTCAGTTTGAATGTCTCCGTTTTCAATTCAGTATTGTTAGCTGGCCAATCTTTGTAAATTTAGAGTGAGCTTCATCTTCATTCTTTGGTATGATCCATTATCAAAATTATTGACTTTGGATTTTGCCAATTCACCAGAAAAACCATTAAAATCCGTATTTTCCCAGAAATCTGAAATTTAAGTTCCAATTTTAACATCTTTTTCGATTTACTATCACAGAAGCATAGTACATTGAACAACTGCTTCAAGACTAAGCCTTGTAACTTAGAGAGTTGATTTGACTCAGAATCAAACCATTAATTATATTTGTAATTATAAAAATTGTGTAGTTCTACCTTCTCATCTACAGGCTGAAGATAATATCGTAAAAAGGGCGCCATTTTGTTAATTAGCAATAATAGTGTTATTTCTTTAAAGACTACTGCAATCAGTGAATATCGAATGAGGTTCTCTATATAAGAACCAAATATATCCAACAATTAATTAAATGAGAAAATGAAAAACTGCTTCAATAGTTTTTTGTGCAAATATTTTGAAAAACGGTAATTTAACATGCCACTGTAGAATACTGATGGTATGGTGTCTGAATAGATTTAACCAAATTTATAGGATGTTTTTTCATTTTGGAAAACGAGAAATATAGAACAATTCAACCCTTCCCAAACTGGATTATGAAATTATAATAAAAATAAAAAACACTACATAGTCCTGTTTTTAATATCCGATATAAAATCCAAATTGAATCAGAATATGAATTGAAAGATCAATTTTGAATAGAAATTAATTGGAAAATCGAAAATACACTCTACTTTTAATGATGCCTGCTCAATATTTATATTACTATTCATATGTACCAGCAAATGAATTAATAATTATTCTGACATTCGAATATTCCTTTATATTTTAACTCAGCATGGAAATTATACATTTTGTGTTCTGAAAAAACTCTAGAAAAAGAAATGAGGAAAGGAGTACCGTTTCTATAAAATAATTGCCGCATTACCAGGCCCAAGGGGGGCTACAGATGTACCGGGCCCTGGACACTAGGGGGCCCCATGTAAAATTTAAAAAAAATGCATTTTATTTACTCTACTCATAATAATGAATTTTATTATGAAATCTTGTCACAAGCTAGGTGAGTTAATGATGTTGATTCATTTTATCTTATGCGCCACTCTGTAGGCAATGCTTCGTTCGTGCATAGGTACCAAGCTCTAAAATATGTTTTATTTCTAGCAACAAATAATAAAAAAAAAACATTATTTTATTGCTACTATAGTACCTATACTATATACTATTATATTGCTACTATAGCATACTGACTACCAGATGCAAAACCAGGAGGGCCTACATGGGAATAAGAGTAACAGGCCTCAACATTTCTGTCACTGTACCTACCTGCGCATTACTAAAAGGTTTAGAGAAATTATTGAGCAAATAATTAATGTTCATGTTCTATGAAAAATCGATTATTATTCTTAATATTCCCATCTCATACAGTTATCTCAGTAGAGCAAAGCTTTTATTACTTTATGATTCAGACCATCTAATTTTCGATTCAAGTTCATATCCAGGGTGTTAAACTGAGTATTTAAAGAAAACTCACTTATTGGAGAAAGCTTTGATTGTTTGAGGTCTTCAACATTATTTCTCTGCTTTACCTGGAACTCGCTTGAATATGGATCATAGAATTGTTTCTTGCCATTCTTTCCTAGACACTCATTAAACACTCCACATTCATTTAACGGTTTGGTTTCAAATAAATCTTCCTTCACTATTTCCTCCTTCATAATATGAATAGCATCAAACTAATTCCCATTTGCATTTGGTTCATTCATATATTCGCTACACGGTTTGATTTCAGTAGGCTCTTCCTTCATTACTTCATCCAAAATATCATGAATAGCAGTTGTTGAAAGTTCTGCTTTACACTCGTAGTATTCTAAAGCCATTATATATTATTCCTGAGAACAAATTTAATCAAAGATGGTGAGTGGCACTGTTGTCATTTGCATGCGTATTCTTTCTCTTTTTGATTGTACTTTTGTACTAAAAAGACAGACGAAAATGTGCCTTGGCGCGTGCACATATATGTATTAAGTATCAATATTGATAATAAAGACAGCAAATGTGAAGCCAAAACAAAATAAATTGCATGAGATAAAGAAAGATAACATGTCAAATAGCTTCTGAATAAACGGACAAACCTAATAAATATGACAGAATTTTTCATTGATACGCAGTTTTGCCAACCCTATAAATTATTGATGAAGCAAAAAAATCTAATATCCAGGGAAATGTGTATCATTAATGTCTAACCACAAAACGTGGGTGTTTTGTGTGTCTAACTAATTGGTTCCATTGTCAAGTAATAATGCTAGAAATATGCAAATTGGAGTTTCACAGTTTTCAGGAGAGAACAAGATTTGCAACCATATGAAGAGGTCTCCCAGTGACCTATATCAGAGTAATTTTCTGATAAAATGTACAGTAGCAGCAGAAAAGACGAATAGTATTGTCAGCAAGACTTTTTATTGTACTAATGGACCTTCCTATATTACATTGAAGATATACGTTTCATTTGTACTGGGGTAGGAAGCGTGGAAGATAATTTAAATTTCCACTTCCACAGAATCAGTATTGAAATGTACACTGTATTTGTAATCTTTCATAACTGTTTCGTGGAAGAGCATTCAAAAATACCAGTAGCGTGCAAATTTCAGGTTTTTTCAATGGGATACCTAGGAGATTATTGAATTTTTGGAATGATCTTTTTTTTCCTGATTTCCAAAATATACCATATGCTACCCCTATCTTATACCGTTATTGAGTTATTAAACGTCGAATAACTTAGACTAGGCTATGAAAATTACAACTATATTATGTTTGTTTAGTGACATTTCTTTAATGAAATCATCAAAATGGTTTACAATGAGAAAGAAAAAGTATATATTTACTTATTATATACAAAAATAAACGTGCAGCAAAAAGTGTATATCCAAATCGTCCAACACCGTCAGAAAACACATTCAAAAATATTTATCAAAAGGTGAATCATACCTTCAGTTTCAGTAGAAAAAAAGCGTGTAGTTCAAGAAAACCAGGAAGAACAGCTAGATATACTGCTTTCATTTCGAAGGTAAGCCATCCATATTAATTATAAATAGACTTTTTTTAATCATAGTATTGATTGATCAATTAGGTAAAAGTTTTTCCAAAATCCAACGTACTTTGAAAAAGAACAACTACAAACCATATAAAATTTGACCCGTACAAGTTTTAACAGAGACTCATAATAGGAAAAGGCTGGAATTCTGCCAACAGATGATTCAAAATTTGAATGAAGATCCCGATTATTTAACTAAAATATTATAAACTGAAGAGTCATCCTTTTCTACAGCAGGAGTTTTCATTAGGAAAAATCAAAATTCGTGGGAAAAAGAACAGAAAAAGATTGGTAAAACCAATGAAGAAAATAGGGAAAAAAACTGTAAGCGTTTTGTGCGGAATTTTTTGAAATACAATTTTTGGCCCTATATTTAATGATTATACAGTGCTTTTTTTAATGTCCTCCCCCCTTTTTATTTTTTGAACGGGTCAACTAACAAAATTGAAACTTGGGATAATGAAATTGATGCATGAATACTATATTTTGGAGTAAAATTGACAGATGAAACTTTCAAGATGGCGACTGGGTGCCACCTGGAAAAAAAAATTTAAAGGGGGGTCTTGTGACACATCCTTTTGAAGCTCCTGACGAATACTTCACAACCCTATAATATAAAGTCAATATCTTCACCTACTACAAAATGGCGGAACATTTAATAATTGCCTGAATACATCGACGTTTAACTTCATAATTTGAGGAAAGAAGCTGATTCAGTTCAGAAGATGCTCGAAATGATTGCCTTGAACAGCTTAACATAAGAACAGCCTCTGCGATATTTCACGCCGAACATTTTCGAACACAGTAACGTCGATATTTCTACAAATATTTATTATTCTCTGCCGTATATCAAATATTGAAGCAGGTTCAGTTTCGTACACATTTTGCTTCAAATAGCCCCATAAAAAAAAGTCTACAGGTGTCAAATCTGGCGAGCGGGCTGGCCATTGCGTAGGACCTCGACCGCCAATCCAACGACCGGGGAAAGTATTATCCAAATAGTTTCTTACTTGTCCGTAGTAATGTGGTGGTGCTCCATCTTGTTGGAACACAATATCCATATCGAATTCATTAGGATTCGCTTCGACGATTTCGGTTAACATTATTTTCCAGCATATTCAAATACAGTCAATCATAAAACCCACTACAAAGTTATGCCTGATAGAATCGGTTAACGGACCAAAATTCAGAGGGTGAACGATCAATATCCTTCATTTTGCTACCCTTAGGGATGGATTTTGTTGTTCAAATTGAAATGGGACCAACTTCGAAGTACACCATATCCAATGAAAAAAGAATCATCGGAATCGAACAACTCTGTGAAAAAAAAATACGCGTCGAATATAGAACCTCCTCCTTTTTGGTTTCGTCAGTTAAAAACATAAGGGCATGTCGAATATCAGGTAATTAATAAACAATCTGAAGCATCACCGAGCAACTCTATGCGTAACTGAAAGAAAAGTTTGATAAATATTGACGAGATGATTTGTTGTTATTGAATATAAAATATCTGACATCTGGACGTAAATTTTAAAAGAGAGGATGTAAAACCAAAGTAGATAGCAGTATTTTTAAATAAACATAACACCTAGCTGAGGTCAAAATTACTAGGACCAAAGTAATATCCTCTAAAGTAGATAAAACAGAGTTGAAAATTAGATAATAGGGTATTTTATTTATAGAAAAACAAGGGAGTCGAAGAAACTAATTCAATCAAAGTTGATCTGTTCATTCAAAGAAGTATAGTTTAACCATTTTCAATTGCAGAAGCTGTTTCTATAGGGAGCAAATCAAAAACTCACTTTGCTAACACCCACGTATATGCGAAGAAATTGAACAAAAAATAAAGTGTACTTCTCGTAAACATTCTCCGTCGGTGAACTGAAGATCAAAAGAGCAGATAGTCAACGTGGGTTTGAGTGACCGCAAGCCAATGATAATGCTTGTAAGTGTGTCTATACGTTGAGACTAATAAATCGCCAGTAGCGTCTCTGGTCTGGGATCGAAATAGGTTTTAAAATATTCTATAGCTGTGTTGTGTTTCGATAGAAAATATGCCTTTTTTTCGACCATGGGATAATGAAATTATGATGATCCGATTGCCTATTAATACATACTTCCTCGTTTATGGCATATTTTTTTATTTCAACATATTTTTAAAATATTTAAATATCTAAATAAAATTAGTTAACTCCGCCTCTGCTGCTCAAAGTATTCCGCCGCATGACTGAGAAACTTGTTTTTTATGCTTGTGCAATTGATAAATGAAAATTTCAAGAAGATTAAGTTTATTGCCTTTATCAAAAATGTTTAAGATTTTTAGGCCATTATCAATTTGAAAATTGTGTTAGGAGTTAATACAGAATCAGAAATGCTTTATTGTCATAGAACATTAATTGTGTCGACAAAGCTTACCTAAAACTAAGACATAGCATAAGATACATACAAACAAAAAAGGTAGTACTAACTCATCATATTATAAAATTTAAAAACCGCAATTCAAAAACAAAATTCAAAAACAATACATGCGTTTTATATATAAGAAAGAAATGATTTATTTTCAGAGAACATAAGTCCAGTCGAAAGAGCTACTTAAGGCTACATTTAAATCATAGTATAAAATAACATATATACATATAAAATCTGCAAAGCAGAACCACAAAATAGATTTTAAAGGCAATAAATACAATATTATGCAATGAAATACACTAAAAATCAGGAAAATTCAAGGAAAATTTATGGAAAAGCTGTGACGCTGTCAGTGAGGAATTCGTTTAAATTGTAATAGGCCTTCCGAAGCAGTAGCACTTTCACCTCTTTACAAAACTTTTCGTTTCCATTTATTTTTCAGATGGAAAGAGGAAGGTGATTGAATACCTTTTTCCCATTGTAATGAATAGAGTTTTTGATTTGTGTTGTCGAGGGGATAGGAAAAGTGATATTATGCGAAAGGCGAGTCACGTGGTTGGACTCTTGACATAATGGTATTCTTGTGTTTTTGTGCAGCAAGCTGACAGTTTCCAGAATGAAAAGGCAGGCTAATGGCAAAATTCCTTGTGTTATAAAAAGCGGTCTACACGAATCTCACACTCCTGCTCGATCGAGATACAAGTCTGAGAGCCCTTTTTTGTATTTTAAATACAGCATTTGTTAAATACTCGGACCCCAGAAACATATTCCATAACGCAAGTGAGACTCACACAGTGCAAAGTATGTATTTCTTGCTGACTGAATGTCGAGAGTCTTGGATACCGCTCTTATAGCATAGCAACTTGAGGACAGTTTTTTGCATAATCTGTTAATGTGATTTTCAAATTTTAATCTGTTATCTATCAATATATAGTCCTAAAAATGTATTCTCTTGCTTTGAGTTAACAATTTGTCCATTTAGAGAGACTTGGTCTATATTACATTTAAATGTTAGGAGATTTGTTTTCGAGACATTGAAAGTTAATAGATTTGCGTCACACCAACTTTTGACTACTTTTAGATCATTTTCTATAATGTTTTGTAAAGTAAGCATGTTGTTATTATGCCACAGTATAGACGTATCATCCGCAAAAATAGTGAACTTTCCCTGAATTGATATGTCGGCCAAATCGTTTATATATATATTAAAAAGAGTAATGGGCCGAGAACAGACCCTTGAGGGACTCCGCATTTTACTTCCATTACGTACTACTATTGAAAGTTACCATCTGTACCCGACCAGATAGGTACGATTCAAACCATTTCAAAATGCTCCCCTAATCCCATAAATTTCGAGTTTTTGCAGTAGAATTTTGTGATTTACGCAATCGAATGCCTTCGACAAGTCGCAGAATACTGTTGCTGCAACTTGACCATTGTTCAATTGAAGGTAGAGTTCATCAAGAAGGGCGAACATTGCATCGTTTGTGCTACTTGAGGTCCGAAAACCAAACTGTTTGGAATGAAGAATTTTATTCATTTCTAGAAAGATTTGATTTGATTAAATGAATTTGCTATAGCGATATACTTCAGGTATTGAAGATGTTGTGTTTCAGGTGTTATTTGCTCAGTTAGTTTGTTGGCTATGGAACAGTAATAGGTATTTAATTCTTCAGGCTATAATTCACTTTTGGTGGGGGCAATATTGTTCTTGCCTTTCATTTCGTTTACTATTTTCCAGGTTTCTTTCTGCTTGTTATTGGCATCTGCTATTCGCTGGCTAAAATGATTTCTTTTGGCCATTTTAATGATTTTCCTGTAAGTATTTCTATAAATGTTATAGTAATTAATAAAGTTAACATTTTCCATGAAATATTTTTTGATTTAATGAAGGCATCCCATGTTTTTAGACGCGATTTTAATGCCTTTGGTAATCCAGGGTTTCCTCTGTTTAACTTTGATGTACTGTAGAGGAAATGCTTTGTTAAACAGGAGCAGCAATTGAGTGTGAAAGTTATCAAGTGGTTCCTCGGTTGCCAATACATAATCCCAGTTGGAATCAGTACACAAACGAGAAAACCATTGAAATTGATTATGTGATTAGCAAATGAGCTTTTTGTGTTGGCTTGGAGAATGTTAGGATCAGGGTGTTTACATTGAAACGACATTTTCGTGTGCTTCGTGGGAACCGGAAGACAATTGGAAATGTTTTTCGACTTAATCAACGCAATTCACCCTTCGATTAAATTCACAAAAGGAATGGAAACATATAATTCTATAAACTTTTTAGACCTGACTATAACAAAAATTAGTAATGAACATAACTTTTCAATTTTCCATAAACCTTCATATATAGACATCACAATACACAGTACATCAACGCATCCATATCAACATAAATTAGCCACATATAACAGAATGATACATAGATTCATTAATATTCTGCTTTCAGAATAAAATTTCAATAAAGAATTGAATATAATTAAACAAATTGCTATTAATATAATAATAAAACTGAGAAATCCGATAAATCTGGAGTATATAAATTAACTGTGCCTCTTGTACAAGTTTTTACATAAGCCAAACAGGCAGAACATTTAAAAAACGATTATCAGAACATAGGAACTGTTTTATCAATGGAAAAACCAATTCAACTTTTGCTACTCACCTTGACTGAAAAACATTGTTTATTTTAACGATTTCGAAATATTACATACAGAAAAGAAAAGTTATGAACAAGACCTTCTTAATAAATGGAAAAAGTCAATATTTTCTTAATGACCAGATCAACTTGAATAATTATCTTTTGTTGAATGTGTTTTAGTAAAGATTAAACAGGTAATGGATATAATCTCCGTTCTACTTGGTCTCATTCCTAATAAATACCTAATGGACAATCCTTAATATCCTCAATATTCTTAATTAGATTCATGTACCTGCTACTACCTGCCTTGACTATTTAACACGTTGAAGACGGCATGAGATCATGCAGATGCCGCGCTTTTTTTTACAGAGCGGGCGCGGCGTTAATGTGATGCCGCACAATAAATTTTTACTCAGACGGAGTGTACCTCATCAGAACTCACGTTATAATGCTAAATAAATTATAGGCGATCAAGCGCCGGCCTAGCGACCAACTTATATGAGCCGGACCAAGATTTATTAATTAAGATGGTTTGAATGGGCATCAAAGTGAAAAAATAAAAAAAAATAAAAAAATATTGCCGCCTGTGACTTTTTTTTTCTTTGTACAGCCGTGATACATCGTGATTGTTCAGTTAGTATTATCTCCACTTGAAAAAGGCCACCCAGTTTAGTAAAACTCATTTAGTGAAGTGTCTTTTGTTTAGTTTTTGAATTTTTTTATGTACTCGTGGATGGTTCAATTGCAGAAAATACATTAAAACAAATTTGGCATTGTAATGGTTTTTCCGCTGATTACTCAACAAAATCTTTTTCTCTGAAAAACTCTTAGGTCAAGCATTGTAATTGTTTTTCACCTTTATGAATTTTTCCATGTGTTCTTAGATTGTGCTTTCGGGCAAACACTTTTAGGCAAACTTTGCACTGAAATGGTTTTTCACCTGTATGAATTTTTTCATGTACAGTTAAATTGGTTTTTAGAGCAAACGATTTCGAACAGATTTTACATTGAAATGGTTTCTCACCTGTATGAATTTTATTATGTAGTCTCAAATAGCTCTTTTGAGAATATGATTTGAAACAGATTTTGCATTGAAATGGTTTTTCTCCTGTATGAATATTTTCGTGTAGTTTTAAATTATAGTTTTGAGCAAAGGGTTTAAAACAAAATTTACATTGAAAAAGTTTTTCACCTGTATGAATTTTTTCATGTACAGCTAGACTGTATTGAAAAGCAAATGTTTTTAAGCAAGTTTTGCACTGAAATGGGTTTTCTTCCGAATGACTTTTTTCATGTCGACTTAAGTAGTAGTTCTCAGCAAACGATTTTGAACAAATTTTGCATTGGAATGGTTTTTCACCTGTATGAACTTTTTCATGGCGACTTAGATTGTGCGCCCGAGAAAATGTTTTTAAACAAATTTTGCATTGAAATGGGTTTTCTCCTGTATGAATTTTTTCATGTATTCCTAAATGGCACTTGTGGGCAAACGATTTCAAACAAAATTTGCATTGAAATGATTTTTCTCCTGTATAAGTTCTCTCTTGGAACTCCTGCTGCTCAGGGTGACATTTTGAATATTTCTTCCCGGAGAGACTCATCGGAGAATTGATAGTTATTGTAGATTCGATCCTTGTATCATTGTCCCTTTTCACAGCTGATTCATTCTCTTCTATAGCAGTATTTTTTCCATATTCTAAAGAGGAAAAAATCAGAAGTTTTTTTTAATTTAATTTTCATATGAGAAATAGTTTTGGGATTTATAAAGCGAAAAAATATATTATTGTTAAGAAGGAAAGATAAAATGGTTGAATTTGAAGAACGAAATATTATTTTCTGATATTCTTCAATATAGTATAGTATAGAACCAACCCATAAAACCATAGAATATTGTTTTTTTTTAAATTAGATATAGAGCTGAAATAAAAAAATTGTAAATGGAAAAAATAAAATAAATCAAAAAGTATCAAAAAAGTTAGGTGTTGATTGCTATCCTCCTATTGAGTAGACAAATCTTTTGATTTGATATGTTAGATATTCCTGTTTATTTAGTTCGATTGAAGTCTTCTGGCAGTTTCACATTAATAACGTTATAATTCATTTCAAATGCCGTTGTCTTGCCTATTTTTTATTCTTGATTAACGGCATCTCCATTGTTTTTATTTCTCTATCAAATTATAATGTTTGCTTTTTGTAGTTGGCAACGCACGACCACAGCATTTGTATTGAATTATAGAGAGAGAGAGAAATATACTTTATTGTCCAAGAAAAACCTTCTTATTGACAAAGCTTCTTAAAATCTAAATTGTATAACACTTTAAAAAATACAGACACAAGTGACAGAAAGCATAAAAAAACAAGAAAAATATACACAGAGACACAATAGTAGGATTACATGTCGTTAAGATACAATATAAAAATAAAACTACCGTTTAGATAATACACATATGGGAGGGTATATTATAAAAGTATATTAAAATATTAATCACAACAGAGCTTCATTGTAGTATTCCTCAAGATTGTAATGAGCTTTTGTTACAAGGGCTTCTTTAACAAGGTATCTGAACTTTTTATAATTTATTTCCTTTCTAATTTCGTAGGGTATGTGGTTACATAGCTTTTTACTTTCATAAATTACAGAATCCTTTGTCAGACTTGATTTTGGAATGGGGAGCGGTACTTTATATTCAACTGCTTGTAGGGTTGAGTAATTTACTTGTATCGGTGTTTTTAATGTAATGTATTTTTTGTGAATCAGACAAACAGTTTCCAAAATGAAAATACAAGTAACTGTGAGAATTTTTTCTATCACGAATAATGGTTTACATGACTCACGTACACCCACCTTACATAGAAGTCTAATTGCTCGCTTTTGTGAAACAAAAACTGAGAGTTGTTGACTGCAATATCCCCAGAATGCAACACCATATCTCAAGTGAGACTCTATCAGCGAATGATAAACCATTTTTGATGTAGCTGAGCTTAGTTCATTCGATATAATTCGGAGTGCATAGCATCCTGATGCTAATTTTTTTGTTAATACTGAAATGTGATGGTCAAATTTTAGTTTATTACCAATATAGATTCCTAGGAATTTCGTTTGGTTTTTATTTTCCAGGATATCTCCGTTCAAATGTAAATTTTCAATTTCAGAAGCGAAGGTGAGTGAATTTGTTTTTTTGATATTGAAGCACAAGAAGTTTGCGTCACACCATTGTTTCACAACTTCCAGATCCTTAGTAATGTTTCTTTCATATCTAAAGAGTTTTTTCCATGCCAAAGAAGCGTGGTGTCATCAGCAAAGATTGTAAAATTCCCTTTAATCGAGAGAGTAACTAAGTCATTTAAGTATATCAAAAAAAGGATTGGGTCCAGGACTGATCCTTGTGGCACACGCCATATGATATCTTTGGTGTGTGACGGTTTTCCATTTAAACTTACTAATTGTTTTCTATCGCTCAAGTAAGACCTAAACCAGTCATTATACACTCCTTTAAAACCGTAGCAGTGCAATTTTTGCAGGAGAAGTTCATGATTGACACAATCAAAGGCCTTGGAGAAGTCGCAGAACACTGCGGCTACGGTTTCCCCATTGTTGAGATGAGTGTAAACATGTTCAAGGAAGGCAAAGATAACGTCCTTTACGCGGGCTTGCGGTAGGTGTTGACTGGTAGAAATCGTCACGTAAGGAAAAAGCGTTATGCCCCCTCCATGCGACTTTCTCTCTGTCTCTTTCTATTATATACGAGTCTGTGTGACAAGCATCCAAATCTTGCTCATACGATTCCGAAGGTGTATGAAACCATCCGAACTGCTGTTCTGCTTGCCCGGAAATTTGAAGTGGATGTGGTTTTGATCAGCTGGTTCTTTCCTTAGCATCATTTCCAATTTCCTGAAATAGATCCTCGATGGGTGCCGTCTTAACGGATAACGAACAGCGTATAGCATACTAGCGTTGACAGCGTTCTTCTGACATTCTCCGTATAGATAGATAGATAGAGATAGATAGAGTTTAGATAGATAGAGTTTATTCGTTCCATAAAAATCCACATAAAGGGATGTAGAACATGTCACAACAAATATTTTTATACATATTTCATTTGTAACATTAGCACTTAGTTACGTATAATCAAAGATAAAATTTACAAATCAAAATTTAAAACTAAATGACTACATATACATCATTTTGCAATGCAGACTAGAATCAGTAGATAATTAAGATAATTAAAATATCGTACATAATAATAACAATAATAAATGATGAAGACATATAAAACTCACGATTGACACATTTGATGAGATAGATTCAATTGATAGGTATATTTTCATTGAAAAATTCGTTGAGGTTATAAAAGGCTTTAGAGACAAGTATTGTTTTCAACCTTTTGTGACCATAGTTATTTTTTTGACACCTTTTTTGCTTCAGTAAAAATTTCCCCCTTGATTTCTTAAAAAGTCCTAATGTTTATTGAAATCGAATCTTTCTACTCCAACTCCCCTGTGCCAGAATTTTGTTTCATACATTTCATCCTTTTTATCATAGGGTGCTGTTACAACAAATGCTTTTAGCCTGTTTTCTTTTGTTGGTATCTCTCTGACCTCAATATCTTCCTCTATTACACTTGTTTTATCTTTCATATAATTTTTTATAATTGTTTCATTTGCTGTTCGTTTTATTCGATACAGATAAAGCCATAATTTTTTCTCTGCTCCACAGAAACCATTTTTCTTGTCCTCTTCCTGTACTTCCCCACAGCCAATTAGTTTTTTTGGCCTGCTTTTTTCGTTTTTCCTTTTCCTGGTCATTCCTCCAACTAGAGTGAAGTTTTTTTCATGTTCATCCACTTCGCCATCTATTGATTGTTGTTCGTCAGTAACACTACAGATGTAAGGTGCTGCCCTCTGTATATGAGAGGATAGACCAACTGGTCTTAAGTTTTGTCGTAGTTTACTACTAATTTGGTTTGTTTTCCTGCTGTGATGTTGATTTGTCTTCTTGCTGTAGGGTTGGTTTGTTTCCTCACTGGACTGTTGGTTTGTGTTCTTGCTGTTTAACTGTTTTGATTTTGTTGACATTTTTTGTTTCTTCTTCTAAATGATTTATCCTTTATAATAATAATTCATTATTTACTTTGAGGATATTATTTTTGTCTTTCATTTCATCCAACAGTTCTTTTAGGTACTTATTTTCAAGTTCCACTTGTTGTTTTTCGAGTAGGAGTACTTTGGAATCTGCATCTGATAACCTCTGATTAACCTCACTTTGGCAGCATTCCACTTTATGGTCTCCATTACTTCTTAATTTTAGTGTTTCTGCATAACTTTTATGTAGCACTGATAGACAATTTTTGCACACGTAGACTGAGCACGTTTTTCCACAACATTTCATTGTGGCACCTTTAATATTTGTTGCATTTTCTTCACTATTATCTTTGGCGTTAACATCGTCGGCCATCATGATAAACCAATATCATATCTATTTGTTCGTTTCGAGAATAACGATTATTATTTTCCATTTCAAAAAAACTTTTTACAAACGAAACAAGATGACAAGTAAAATTGGTATTTCACTTTTTACATGACATCAATCACCTACTGTTTTCCATGATTCCACGGCTACCTTTCATTTCATCAAACCTACACGGACAACTCATTGGAATTTGTAGGCATCGTATAAAATATTGTACAAATTTAATAATTGATCATTTTTAGTTTTGAACAAAGAGAAAGTGGTACATAATGTATATCGTTGAATTGGTAATTAAATTCTCTATCAAATGGCAAGATGGCCCTCGGTAGGTACCATTTGAAAAAAACATTTTTTGTTAAGAATGCGCTCAGAAAATTGTAATTCCTGCTGTAGGTTTTGTTATTGATTTTATCGATGAAATGACTATTACTATGAATTTCTGATATAAATTAGTATAATTTTAACCTGATCAAGGCCTCCTGGGCTAAAAAAAAAATTTTGCTTTGCTATTGCTTTACGATCATTTTTGTATAATACTTCCCTATACCTATATCAAGCGGTTTTCGAAAAATTCATTCATTTCCTTATTTTTGTGCAAAACATAGCTTCAATTAAAAGTTTATTACTGGGGTATTTGGACTCGAACAAAGCTGAAATTTTGGGTGTAGTTTACCAATGTTCTGTGCATTAGTTATGTTTAAACATAACGAATTCCCTTAAGGGAATTCGTTCTTCATTATAAAGGGTCATTCATAATTTGCGATTTTTCCAATAGATACAAAAATGGTGGAATATACATTTTTTAAATAGAACCCCCTTTATATCATCGAATATCCTGAAAGACAATTAAAGTTCCTTCCAAATGATGTAACATGTTCCTATACCTAAATAGCCTGGTTTCCAATATAAAAGCAAGTTTCTATAAACATTTAAAATATCTGCATTTGAATATGTATTATTATCTATTTTGACAGAAACACCATGAAAATCACTTCTTGTCAAACTACGAGATTGTCTTGCTCTTTTCTGGTCACGGCACACTACTACAATTTCCATTTTCCAGTATAACAAATCGAAATAGGTAATATTACCCAATTGAAATGATCTGATTAAGAAATCAAATCAATCTGTAATGATTCGCTTAAAAATGTTCATACTTCTGGAGATACAGCTGAAACTTATTTTTTCTATGCTGCAATTCACTTTTAGCAAAGTTTAATTAAAAAAATATCACAGGAAAATTTGGGAATAGGTTTGAGTCATACTCGAAAAAACGTGCATTAGTAATTATTTTTCAGATCATCCTGTATATATCATTTCAGTTTCTACTCCCTAATCTCCCTTTTTTTCGAGTATGACTCATCTATTTCCAAATTTTTCTCAGATATTTTTTTAATTAATCTCTGCCAAAACTAATTAGTTCAAGTTCCAGCGTATCATTTTTTTTTAATAAATCTGTTTTTGCTGCACTTTGGGACTTTATAAAAGGTAGAGATAGGTATACGACACGTTCAGTAAAAGTTATTTGTATTTGTCAGTAGAATCCAAAAACAGAATGAAATACTGAGTGTTCCATTTGAAATTCGAAAGTTGATATTAGTTAAAGTACATGTGGCAACACTGCAGTATTTATATCTCAGAAGAATTCATACAGTTCCAATAGGACATCGAGTTTGGAATACCTGTATATTAATCATTCTTTGTACAATCAGTTCGTCATCTTATCATTCATATACTTCAATACACCACAGAACCTTCTGCATGTTCTCGCTATAATTTGATCACATTGACCATGAAGATACACAATTTCATCAAAACTTCTTTTGAAAGTTATTGCCTTCCATTTTGATTCTTTTCTGATCAAATTTTTGGTAATAAACGCGCAAACGTTTTATTATTGAATCACTAATCGTCGAATTTTCATAAGGGCATATTCCATGACATTTAATACAAAATATGGCAAAATAATCCGATTTTTATAGAAACTTGCTTTTATTTCGGAAAACAGACTATTTAGGTATAGGAACATGATAAATCATTTGAAAGGAACTTTAATTGTCTTTCATGATATTCGATAATATACAGGGTGTTCCATTTAAAAAAATGTACTTTTCATCATTTTTGTATTGATAATCACAAATTTTGAATGACCCTGTATAATGGAGAACGAATTCCCTTAAACATAACTAATGCACAGAACATTGGTAAACTACAACCAGATTTTCAGCTTTGTTCGAGTCCAAATACCACAGAAATAAACATTCAATTGAAGCTATGTTTTGCACAAAAATAAGGAAATCAATGAATTTCTCGAAAATCGCTTGAGATAGGTATAGGGAAGTATTATACAAAAATGACCGTAAAGCAATATCAAAGCAAAAAATGTAATAATATTCCCATTTAATATAAAAATATTGTTGCTACTTTTCGATAAAAGTGGCAATGCCGCAGAGCTGAAAATATTTTAGATAGATAGAGCAGAACTAATTACCTAAGAAACCAAATTTTCAAAATAATCCTGTGTCTGTTCTCCAGAAACGTCTTAGGCGATCGCGTGTGGGACACCCTGTATATATGCTATATATGTATATATATATATATATATATATATATATATATATATATATAAATAAAACCAAATAACGGGAAGCGAGCAGAGTCGAAGGCATAACCTGGATGGAACAACACAAAGAGAAACAGAAAAAAAGAAAATCTACGCCTACAAGAGTTTTTGAGATTTTTTTTTTAAGGGAATATGGAAATTTGGAAAGGACAGCTAGTAGATAATATATTTATATGGTTATTAGACATTAACGTAATAGTTATATTCAGTTAATTTTATGTTGAATTGAAAACCACCTCACCTTTCGAAAATTCATAGGAAAAGTTTGCTCCAATTTCTGTTCCAATAAATACATCAGGTTTTTCCTCACATGTTTCATATTTGACATCTTCGAGAATTACATCAATGTTACCTTCAGGTTTGAGTGTCTTTGTTTTTGATGCTGCATTATTTGTCAAATCGTTGATACACTCATGGGGATTTTTATATTCTTTCTTTAATATAACTTTATTGAACTGGTTGAGTTTGGGTTTTGCCAAATCACCAGCAAGACCATTGGAAGTCGTATTTTCCCAGGAATCTGAAATTCAAGATCAATGTGACTTTTTTTCACTTAACGATATACAGGGTGGGGCAATAGTGCATCAGAGTCCAATTGCTCGGGTTCTATGATAGGTAGAAAGCTGATTCAAAAACGAAAGTAAACTAGACAAAAGAGTCTATAACCAGAAATGATTACCGAATATACAGGGTGAACCGAGGAAAATCTACGGAATTCCATGTATATTAGCTAATTTTTTCAATTCGTTTAGTGACCTCCATCCAACCCTCCAATATTATTGACTATCTCCTAACCATTTGAAAGTAATAATTTTTTTGTGGAAATAATTATACAGGGAGACTAAAAAATTATTTTTCAAATCAACTTTTTGAATTGTATTTTTTCGTGATTTTTAAATGGAATACCTCGTATATTTTAAAGTGATTTTTTGTATGTATACCCCCCAAGCTATGTATATACTTCTGTAAGGACACTCACGAATTGAAAACTATTACTCAGCATAACCTCAAATTCGGTTGATTTGGAAACACAAAATTTTTCATTATTTTTTAAACACTCACTAGACACTGCATAATCACTAAACGGTTTGAATTCGGTGGCCTCTTCCTCTGTATTCAAAATATCATGGATGTCAACAAAGTAGGTCTCACACGCGATTTGTTCTGCTTCAGCTTCCTCAACATCCGTTATTGAAAGTTCTACTTCACATTTGGAGTGTCCTGAAGTCATTATGGAGTATTCCTGATTACTGCGGAGATGTGATCATTAATTATAAAAAAGATTTAATTCAAGATCGTGTAATGATGTCGTAAGACGTTCGATGGCACTAAATAGACAGAAGACAGACATATGACATATCACTGATATCCAGGGTTGCCAACGCCAAGTGAAGAAAAGTCCCGAGCAAAGGCTCGAAAATTTCCGTAAATTCCCGAAAAAATCCCAAAACTTATATCTGTTCGTTTTTTCCAGCAAATCATCTTCTATAATTTTATGTGAATGGATAATAATATGGACATGAGAAATATATAATATTTTGATGTTATGGTAATTACATTTAAATGTTACGTTACACGAAAGGATTGACAGGAAACAGGAATGGGGAACACTCATGTGCCCCTTTTCTAGAATATTTTGATTTGCACATAAAGATTACCCCTAGAAACCTCAGCAACAAACTCAAAAATTGAAAAACTGGTCAATGTTTTTAATGATTTGAAATTGAAAACACCAGTTGTCTCATTATATCCAAAAACGTATTGCTAGCGCCTCTGATGGACGTATGCATCGTTACTTCACACAGTTCAAATTTTTACCGTTAGTTGCTTCGAACTGTCAACTATAATTTCATTTATATGTTGTACTAATATTTTATTATAGTATTTTCAATTGTTACTGAAACATCACATTAAAAGTGAGTTGAATTCATGTTTGGGTCTATGGATATTCCTAAAACAACCACAATTTGCGATAGTGTTTGGGGGAAGTTATTGAGTGAAGGTCAAATCGAGTTTGAATTGAGGAGCACTTTTAATTTGAAAATTTCGACAAAAAAATGGGATTTGAGAAATTATTTTTACAAAATATAATACCTGAGGACCGAACTGAGGCAAAGAAAAATTGAAATAAAATAATGCGTGTTTCCTATTACGTGAGACGTGACAGTGGACGACCGTCAAATGTTATGTCGAGTTCACAATGTTCACATAGCAGCTGTCCTATTTTTTGACTGACTGCTCAATATGACGAACTTATTGGTACATATCTGACGTAGTGTGTTACGAATGGAACGAAAGTTACGAATAGTAATAACATTCCCGTTTTTTCCTACAATTGTAAAAATCCCGGCACAATTCCCGGCACACATTGAAATTCTCGATTTTCGGAAAAAATCCCGGTAATTGGCCACGCTGCAGATATCTAACCAGGTACGCACGCGTTCTATGATCAAAGAGAGTAAACATTATCTGAGTAGCTGAGTCTATTCCCCATAAGACAATGGTGACACTAATAGAAAGAGATGAAAGATCATTTGTGAGTCATAGTGACGTATATGGACATGTCATGGCCACCATTCTCTCTGGACATTGGCGGACTAGATAGTGAATTTCAAGTTTTGATGGGAATCAGGCGCAATTGGAGAATCATAAAAAGTTTGAAAGGCATACATATTTGACAAGTGTGGCTTTTTCAAAACAAGCTTTTATTCAAATGCGTTAACAAGTAAAAAATTAATTGCTTGTCGCTTTTGTATTCAAACTGAAAACTTTGGGCGACAAGCTTTTGAATGTATAACTCACGGAATAACCTATGTCACACTCGAAAGAAAATATTTTTTACTTTTTAGTGCATTTGAATAAAAGATTGTCTTTAAAAAATAAGTTCCAAAACTAAAACCTGACTACTGAAAAATCACGCTCTAAAAAGTATGAAACAAGAAAATTGTTATGTACAAATTTATCAATTTTATCGTCTATTAAATAAACAACTTAGACGTAGTATATTTAATACATATTCATAGTGATGTTCAGATGATAGCCGTGGTCATATGCCACCTACCCTAACAAAACAATACATTCTAACAGTAGTAGGTGGTTGGTAAAGACAAGCATAAAATGAAAGCTAAATACACCAGTTGATTTTATTTTATTTCGAGGTATATTGTACATCATGCTGTATGCAATACCGGATTTATTTGTGGAGTAGACTTAATTTTTTGTTCAAAAACAAAGAATTGTTATTATGAATGATGCAACAAAATTTTCTGCAAAAAATCAATAGAGAAGTTTGGTTTGATAGGGAAGATGTTCAGCTCCTTGTAATAAATTTTGATTCTGATTATGGTTTCGAGATGATGAGTTGTAATAACTGAAAATATATTAATTTAAATAAAATATTCAATTTTTCAATACTACTGTTATAAAAAATTAAGTCGAGTGCCACTCCGATTGTATTTCAACTAAGTAGGAAAAATAGGTTAATAGCTTTCATTAATATTTAAGAAATTCAGTAAAGTTACCTTTTTTTCTTATGCCATAGTAGTAAATAATGATCAAAAGAAGATCAATTGAATTTTTGGAAAGCTACACTACAGAGAGCCATTAAAAATATATTGTCATTTATAATTTCATACATTTAACATTGAACCCTAACTAAGTGACTATAACTGAGGAGTAGGCAGATTGAGACCTCAGGGGAAATCACCTTCCTAAGTGACTACAACCTAGGAGCAGGCTAATTGAGACCTCGGCTGGAAATCGCTTCCTCTTTTACTCCAATCAATAATTCATATTTATATATTTTTTCCACTTTTCATGAAAATGGCTCCAAAATGGGAGCAAAGATGTCAAAATTATCAATTTTCTAGACGCCATTCAACCCGACCTTTTAATATTCAGAATAATCATGACCGCAGAAGCCTATTCAAACACAATGTTTGTTGACTCCGTTGATTTGTCGTTTTCTACCAAGTGTTGTTCATCCTTGCATCTTCAACGTACTGATGAGGGCCGAGAGCCCGTAACATGTGTCTACGGTTAAAGATTCTCTTTGAGGGCTATGTCCATTCAATTTCTTCTGTTTTGTTTACCAGTCCCCTCGATATTTTTCCCATTCATATATATATATATAGAATTGGATATATATATATAGGATTGGATATATATATATAGGATTGGATATATATATATATAATATATATATATATATAGGATTGGATATATATAGGATGGATATATATAGGATTGCCCTCTTGATACATATCGTCGTTAATGCTAAGTTGTTTTGCAGTTTTCTTTACCTTTTTACTGTTTATACTATGCTCCAGTCATGCAGAAGATGGGATAGCAGAAATTGTAAAAATATAATTTTATACCAATTTGTAAATAGTATGTAAGATTTAGAATTAGCTTTCATTCATAAAATCATTAGTGGTAATGAGAATAACAAATAACTAGGTAGGAAGTGACAATAAATTCAAAAATCCGTGAGAATATAAAAAAGTGTGTGTTACCATGGGACGATATAACAAGTTTGAAGAGGATTGAAAAAATTACGAAAAAAGAAGCCACGTACGAAAATTTGTAAAAGATATTAACAAACAATTCAAGAAAAAACCGGATAAAACGATTCCAGAACGAGAAATATTACTTAAAGGCCCAACTGGGAGAAAAAATGTATCAAAAATTTCCACTTACCTGGTATAGAACAGAAATCCATGGAAGAGCGCACGTAAGCTGTCATTGAAATTCCAATAATACATCCAAGGGGCTGGAGACATCACAGGACAGAGAGCAACAAGGTACTCTAATCACCAAACTCACCAAAGTGCAATTTTTCGTATAAATATCCAATAACTTTGAGTGTCCGATCCACTATTTACATTGTTTTGATTTGAACTTTCATAAAAATTCCATGATAAAGGACTAATCATAATTTTGAACATCCTCCCTATTAATAATCATCACTTATTTTCACCTTGCACCATTTCTTATTATTGTTTCTTTTTAATATAAGGTATTTATCGCAGAGTAGGGCAGTTTTAAGGTTTTTATCTGAATAAAAACAACCCTTTTGATTATTTTCTGCATGTGTTTTTTTACCTCACTTTTTCCCCACTGAACAGCATTTCTTATCGAATCGTTAGTGCCAAGTCGGCAATACAGGTCACCAGATCCGACTACTGAGAAGGAGATGACTCATGTTCATAGGCGTACCTGACTGAGCTGGGATAAGGTAAAAAGAGGTTTAAAAAGAGAAGGGTAAGATAACATAGCCGGTGTTTTCATTTGTTATGATAGGGATTCAGAAATTATAATCTATGAAATAAATTCACAAAAATATATATAAATTTAAAATCAATAATCCAACCAATCATAACAAATATATATATATATATATATATATATATATATATATATATATATATATATATATATATTACGTTTTATCACTAGGAAGGAGGAGTTTTCTCCCGAATGAATTCTCTATAAGAACTGTCAAATGTTTGACTTTCCAACGGTTTTACTATGGTTGTTTTTACTACAGTATGTATTTTCTCCTGTAGTATATTTTGGTCCTCTTGACGAATTTTGCATTGAAATTGTGCTGCATTTTCTCCTTTATGAGTTCTCCTCAGATGAGACAATAAATTTGATTTTCCTGCAAAACTCCTCGAACAAATATTGCATTGAAACGGTTTTTCCCCTGTGTGAATTCTTTCATGTGCTACTAGATTTTCCTTTCGTGCAAATGATTTCATACAAATTTTACAAAAAGGTTTTTCATTTGTATGAATTATTTCGTGTATTACTAGATTGTCTTTTCGAGTATACGATTTTGAACAAACTTTGCATTGAAATGGTTTTTCTCCGGTATGAGTTCTTTCATGTAACACTAAATAGTACTTTTGAGTAAACAACTTTGAACAAAATTTTTTCCAAAATTTGTGGCGGAAAATTTTTTTTTCTGCAAAACTCTTCGGACAAATTTTGCATTTAAATGGTTTTTCCCCTGTATGCATTCTCTCATGATGCAACAATATGCGTTTTTCTACAAAACTCTTTGGAAATTTAAAGGTTTCCCCGAATTCCTCATGAAGCAATTTGGAAATTTTAAAGGTTTTACATGAATCATTTCATGTTTTCTTAGAGGTTCTTTTGAGCAAACTCTTTCGAACAAATTTTGCACGCAAATGGATTTTCTCCCAGTTCAGATACCTTGCTCAGAAGTGGTTTTTCCCCTGTATGAATTCTCTCATGTATCATAAGATTTCCCTTCTGGGAAAATGATTTTGAACAAATTTGGCATAGATGTTGTTTTTCCCCAGTGTGAATTCTCTCATGACGCAACAATGTTGTTTTAACTGTGAAACTCTTTGAGCAGATTTTGCATTGAAATGGTTTTCTCCGGTATGAATTATGCTCTCATGACGCAACAATAGCCTTTTTTCTACAAAACTCTTTGGACATATTTCACATTGAAACGGTTTATCACCTGCATGATTCTTCTCGTGCAGTATCAAAATGTGTTTTCGAACAAATGATTTCAAACAAATTTTGCATTGAAATGGTTTTTCTCCTCGATGAACTCTATCATGGAGCAACAATTTGTTTTTATCTGCAAAAGTCTTGGGACACATTTGGCATTGAAACGGTTTTTCCCCTGTATGAACTCTTTCATGCACCAACAAATTGTATTTTGCTGCAAAACTCTTTGGACAATTTTTGCATTGGAATGGCTTTTCACCTGTATGAATCCTCTCGTGCACCAACAAATTGCTTTTATCTGTAAAACGTTTCGGACAAAATTTGCATCTAAATGGTTTTTCGCCTGTATGAATCCTTTTATGTACTCTTAGATTGCCCTGACAAGAAAAGTATTTTAAACAAATTTTGCATTGAAATGGTGTTTTTCCTCTATGAGTTCCCTACTGAACTCCTGCTCAGATTCAAAAGAATAATTATGAAATTTCGGATTGATTGTTGTTGTATGGTGGTGTTGTTCCATCCTTTCATAATTTTCTCTTTCCACAGCTGCTTCATTCACTTCTTTAGTATTTTGTTCAAGCCTTGTTCCATATCCTGAAAAAAAAGTTAGAAGAAATGGTCAATCAATCAAAATAGTTATTTTTGTAATAAGTGCACAAAATGACTATTTTTTTTAATTTTTATGAATGTGCCATGAAAACACGAATTATATAAACGAAATACAAACAACACTTTTTGTACAACTGTAAATTTGATTTAATAAATATCGTCTAAAATATGTCATAAACAAATACTTCCTATAGATCTTGACATGGTCCAAAAATAACTGATTCTTTATTTAAAGGTATCCAACAAATTTAGTCTACAAGGAAAGTGGATTATTATCTCTTAGTCAACTCTATTATGAAGCAATCATTAGATTTATGTTAAAAACACCTTACTATAAGGTTAATATTATTCATGTCTTCGATACTAGAAATGCTGCTAATAATAATGTGATACTGCAAAACCCAAAACATAATGTTTGTCAGAATCATATATATTGCCGTGGACCCAAAGTTTATAATATTTTACCACACCACTTCAGAATAAAACCATATTACAAAGGTAAAAAAGATATTACAAAATGGATAAGAGAGAATAACATCTCTATCTTCTATATATATATATATATATATATATATAATTTTTGAAGAATTAGCGGGTATTCAGTGTCTGGTTTTATATAAAGAAAAACTCTTCTTTACTTTTCCAAGCTTTCGACAATTTATTTTTTATTTATCAAGGCTAAAAAGCAAGAATGGTTGAAAATATCAAATATGAAATATTGGTAAAATGAGTTGAATTAACGAAATATGTATAAAATATATCGACATTACGACTTCAAAAAATTGTCACACTGATAGACATTTGCATTATTGTGAGTGTGACAATTTTTTGAAGATGTAATGTAACATTACATCCAATATGACGGTCACGGTGGCAGGATATCTGCCACCTTAGCAGTAGCATTTATAGAAGACAGTTTGAATAACAAAATTGATTTTTAATAAAATTTTGAATTGTCCATCTGCTTCCAAACAGATTAAAATATCTGATAAAATTGTGGAATCAACTTTTCAAGAAATATCTAGCATTTCTGAGCAGCAGCAGTGTGAAACATCTTCGGGAATTTATATTGGAAGTATGAAATTGTTTTATAATAAGTACTTAATTACCTTTGTTGAAAATGAATTTTTCAAAAAGTAATGTTTTATGTTTTTTCTGTAAATCATTTTTGCAGTAAAAAAAATCCTTTTTTTCGCGGTAGAGATGCAAAAAAGTTTTTTTGACAGTTAGAAGTATTGTGAAATGTTTGTACAATGTTGTCCTCAAGTACTACAAGATGGAGATTTTGGAACATTAAAAACAATAAAGTCATAAAAAATATACAAAACATTTCACATTATCATACCATCAAACCAAAAAAAAAATTGGTTTGTTGAGGAATCTTTATAGACAAGACATGTAGATTCTGTTTTCAATCAAATTTCATACAAGAAATATTTCAAGGTACTATTAATGATACTTTTTTAAATTTATTTATTATTATTCCAAGAAACCCTCAAAGTAAGGGTATTAAAAAAATAAATGCAATGAAGAAAAAGTTTATATGTAGTTGAAAACAAAAGTTGAATGAGGAAACATGAAAGAGGATTGACATTTTCAATTCAATAAAAGAATTAAAATGTTCCTTGAATAAATAGTATAGGAATGTTTTGTAGGTACCATGGAATTCAACTTGAAATTACGTTTTTTTTTTGTTTTGTAATCTTTTTGGGACTAAAAAATAATTCTCGTGCTAGATGTTATACTTAGTTCTATTATGATAAATGTTGGAAGGTGAACGTTGATAAATTTGGAAAACCTCTAAAATTGCTGTGTTAGAAAAGACTGCACTTCATAATATTTGGCCTTTCTTACAGTGTACTCTTCAATTTTGGATATTTCCGTGATTTGAATGTCATTGTAAATATTGTAACCGTTATTATAATCCTACTTCTGTACAAAACAATTTCCCTTCCATTTGCTTAGTTTCTTTTTTCTTAGGATGATTTTCACGTTTTTTTATAAATGTTTAATGTAATATATTATTCAATTGTTAGTAATTGTTAAGTAGATTATCAATACGATATAGGACTTTGTAGTTTACTTGGGGATAAGACAATTATACAAATATATAAATTCTGACTTTGCAGAACATTTATCTCAAATAAATACCACCTTACCTATTGAAAGTTCGTGGGAAAAGTTTGGTTCAATTTCTATTCCAGCTAGTAAATTGGCAACGGAGTTAGAACAGGGCTTATTTTCACCTTTTCCACTTGATCTTCCTTCACATATTTCAGGTTTAACATATTCGTAAATGATATCGATATCATCCTCAGTTTTGTGTTTCTCCATTTTTTTTCTGTATAATTTGGTGAAGAATCGTCGGAACACTTATTCTTTAATGTAACTCTATTATTAAATTGATTGACTTTGGGTTCTGCTAATTCACCAGCAAGATTATTAATATTTGTGTTTTCCCAGAAATCTGAAATTCAAGTTCCAAGTGTAACTTTTTTATATCCCATCAAAGAAGCGGGATATGATCAAAACATTAGGGTCCTGCAAGTGTGCTCCCCTCATCTAGAACACTCAAACAAACAACAAAAGAATTTCAATGGAGTGCAGTTTTGAAGCCACAGGTTGTTGCAGAAACATACAAAAGATATTTTCAAACTAATACCTATTAAAGGGGAACTTACGAGTTGGAGAAAACTTTGATTCGCTCGAATTGGGATCATAACATTTTTCATTGTCGTCCTTTTCCAGGCACTCCTTAGACACTCCATATTCACTGAGAAGGTTGAATTCTGTGGCCTCTTCCTTTATTTCTCTTTTCACAATATCATGAATTCTCTTAATATCCATTATCGAAAGATTTGCTTCACATTTGTAGTACGTAGCACCATAAAGCCATTATGGAATATTCCTGGCCACCAGATCGTCCAGATCACCTGATCACCACCTAATGAAGAATAACGTCATCTGTCATCTGTGGTCTTGGCACTTCTACTTCACCATTTTATTTGAACTCGTTTACATGGACTATCTACTCAGTTCCATCGCAACAATTTTACATAATCGGGACTATAACACCCTGTAAGGTTTAATAATTTTGCACCTGAGATCTACCATTTTCTGGTTCAATTCATATTGGATCTTTTATGTGAAGAAAACCGTTTAATTCGATTTTTCTATTTATTCCACTTCACATGGCGTTTATCTTTCACTATATGCTAGTCGGGCTTGCCACTCCTACTGAGAAGGAATCTTTTATTTAGAAACCTATCGAGGTGGGAGATTTTCGGAGTGTTTCTTTCTGTCACTAGGTACCGCCAGTTGAAAGTTTTCTTTTCCGGCGTACCTATAGGTGTTATAGACTCGATGATGGTTTTTGTTATGTTGTGTCTCGCTTCAGCCAGAGCTCTTCGGACCTTTGGCTGGTTGACTACTCCGTACTGATGAGGGCCAAAAAAGCCTGAAACCGGTATGCGGATTGTTAGGTGAACACGACATAAATTAAACATAATCGAGCTTATCAGAAAGAAACATTTGCATTCAATGTCCATTTATATGGAGGTATGCATGGATTTTCAGGTGAATATCATTCAACGTTCTGCGTGGTATTTGCCAGGAAAGTAGTTGTTTTTCACCTGAGATCTACCATTTTCTGGTTCAATTCATATTGAATCTTTTATGTGAAGAAAACCGTTTAATTCGATTTTTCTATTTATTCCACTTCACATGGCGTTCATCTTTCACCCTGTAAGGTGTTATGTTATTGTTGTTTTATTTTTTATTTTTTGGCCTTAATGAAAGTATCTATTTTTCTGGTAACTTATGAGATTGAAATTTTATTATTGTAAGAAATACTGGAAGAGCTCATATCTTAGTTATTCAGAAATTATCATTTTCTCTCATTGAAATAATATTCATATATGGTGTTTAATGGAAGTCAACCATCAATCTTCGATGGAGATTGAAAAATAATCAATTATCGGTTTAGAGTTTAATTGTTTATTTAAGTTCGGACGTTGTTAAGATTTCTTCACACAGTTAAGTGTTATGGTCTAATTGCCGTTGTGCTGAAATAACAAGAATTATTCGGGGAAATACTTCATCTAGAAAAATCACGCAATAATAAGTAGCCAATGGGATTTGAATATGCACAAGTACCACTTAAATGAAAGACCAATAAGTGATTTTGAAATGGGGGCTACGCCTTGACGCTAACTTGGAGCGGAAAAAAAAATTAGATGAAATTAAGAATTCGGTCTACGGGCTTCACCCGAACAGACGTGCTAGGCACGGGCGAAGTGGTTCGGTAGAAAATGTTTGGTAACAGATTCGGGTTTTTTTTTATACGACGGTGGGGAATAATATTTTGTTTGACTAAAATTTTGAAGCGTCGAGACATATTTATATGAAATTTCGGGATAAAGTGAGTTTTTCGTGAGTCAAAATGGGTGGTGTACTTTAAGTATGGGATTTTTATTGTATCAATAGATCGAAAGGGAATATACGAGTGTCTATGGAACTGGGACAACTATTTGGAAAAATTGGTTATTGGAGGCAACATTGTTCTACGGGTAAGTGCAAAGCTTTTAGGAAAAAAGTAGTTTAACGCTGGCTTTAATTTTACTCTTGGGGTGAACCACATGTACGAAATTCGTTCGTATTTATACAGGTGTATTACCTGTTCTGGTATTGACGCCAATGCACAAAAAGTTTTATTAAAATTAGGGATTTATCGGTACATAAAAATGAGGGTTTTGAGTTTTTTTTTAATGGTGACTAGCGGCGGGATGTTTGGATTCTTCCCTTTTTGCTTGTTATATTTTTTTTCATGTATAGGTGGAAAAGCATATGAGGGTGATTTGGTATGAGAACATTTTTATAGCCTCTAGTAAAGCTATAGAGGGATATATTTCACGCATTTTGGGTGTTGGGCCCATGAACATCAAATATAATGTTTGAAAATTATTATAAATAGGATTTGATAAGTTCTATAAAGTTGAATATTTGAGTTGACCTTATTTCGAGCTCTTGTTTCAATACAAAAAAGGTGTATTTTAAAGATGTTTTGAAAAAAAATGTATTTTTTTTTTCCTTTTTCTCATTATATGGTGGTTAATAATTAATTCGGTCTTTTTATTGTAGTAGAGTTTACAACCTCCTTAAGAACTTTTATGAAAAAAAAATCACCAAAGACTCATCAATGGCTTTGAGCCAAATTCTAGCTCTTTCGGACTAGAAGGTGATAAAACCAGTGAAAAAAGAAATTGATGTGAAAAATTTAAAAACAACTTATTGGTGACAGTGTTACAGCCCTTTATAAGATTTATTGTATTCAATAGAGCAAAAGAAAGAGCTCATTTTGGTTAGGGCAAACATATATAAATATATATGAAAATAAGGGCAGGTCCTTTCCAAGGTGGACATCAGAGAAAGATATGGTTAGTAAGTATGAATATTTATTTCCAAAGGTATTGAAAAAATGGTAAAACAGAGAACTGTCGATAGACAGGCTCTCCGTTATAAATGGTGACATCAGCGGGACATTTTTTTTATGAAGATCATTGTTATTCATTTTTACTGAAGTGGCTAGTATTACAGGGGTGACAGCGTCGAGAAAGTTATGAAAAGATAAATTTCTCCTTGTCAGGTAAAGTTGAAGGTATTATTTTTTTTTTCTATATAAAAGAGGGAAATGGGTCTAAAGCCAATTTAGCCCTGTTACAGGACCTTCTTTTAGCAGTGTGAAGCTAGCTGCCAGCAGCTAGAATATCCGAGCATGACCAATTGACAAGTGGCCTTCCGAACTCTTTCGACAACTGCCAGCTGCTAGAATTTCTGTTGGCGGTATTATATCATTTCATTGCAACTTCGTTCGCAGATATTGTGGCATACTGAAACAAAAGAAAATATCATTTGAAAATGAATGGAAAATATGTTCCTTACACGAAAGATAATAATATGCTATTATTATTTTAGCTATGTCTATTTCCTAACGCTCTTTATTGGAAATAGACATCTACAGAAAGCCCACCCACACGAACAGATTCATCCCAGCCGATTCAAAACACCATATTCAACACAAAATGGCTAGTTTCAATTTTCTAATACACAGAGCCGTAAACTTCCCATTGAATGCTGATCGTTTTCAAAATGAAATCAAAAAGAGTAAGGAAATGGCAATAATCAATGGATATACACCAGACATTATTGATAATCTCTTGAGAAAGAAGTGTTGAAACCACGACTCTGAGAAAAACGACGGAAAGCAAAACATTTGTGAAAATGCCTCTCCATCCAAACCTCACGAGAGGTCTCAACACTATATTCCGGATGTAAATCTCCAAGCAGTTTATAGCAATAGAAATAACTTGCAAACGTTATTAGGAAATGGTTTCAATAAATATCGAATCTAAAAATCGTATATTTATTGGTTGAGGCTGGGAAGCATAGTTAATCATATTTGATAATGTTTCACAAAATTCTGTTCTTCGATAAGCTGTACTTTCTGTAAAATTCTGACAAGTGAGTGGAATTTATTATCACATGTCCCTTAGACTATCAGAGAACATGCATTTTTATTAATTTTTTTTCAACATTTAATTATATTCCTTTCACTTTTCAGAATTCTCCTGATGATGATCTGATGATCGAAAACGTTAGAGAATAGCTTGTGATTTTATTTATTTTTATGCACTATAGCCCAAAGGCTTCCCAGCCTCAACCAATAAATATACGATTTTTAGATTCGATATTTATTGAAACCAAATCTAAAAGTGCATACAACTCCCCTCCTTTCCATTAGTTATTAGGAAACCCGAAGGACAAAACGGACATATTAGATAAGTCGGAAATTTATGAAATTAGTTGTCAAAATTGTGACAAAGTCTATTATGGTCAGACAAAACGTTCAATTTCCAAAAGGTTCCACGAACGTTTGGCCCATGCTACCTACCGAAGGGAGAATAAGTCAAGTGTGGCGAACTATATGATCGAATCTTGTCACAATATTAATATTCATAATTTGAAAATGATCAAATCGGTCAACAACACTAGAAAATCAGACTGCCTGGAGAGTATTGTGAATTTTAATACTTTTATCATATTTTATTTATATATATTGTACACACTTTGTCTACAAGATCTAATTCTTATGATATTGAAGTATATTTTGATTGATTGATTGATAGTTATCCACAAAAACTGTAATACAAATTTACTTAATGAGGATAATGGGCAAGTATTCCACTTTGTTTTCTTTGATCCCCAAAGAACCATCAAAATCCCATTAGCGACTTGAGGAAAAGTAATTAGTATAAAATAACCCAATTAGTAACACTAGGTACAAATTGTAAGAAAATGTTACAATTTATTTATTGTAATTAACCTACTAAGTAAGTGTGGACAAGGGGTTACTTGTACAATTTTTTTAATGTGTGACACCACTGCGTCTAGCCAGTCTTTATCGTTAAGTCTCGCACAACACTCCATATTTCATTTATCGTTCCCATTTCGGAAATACCCTGTATATGCGATACATATCAGCGACAAATCAGGTAAATTTACTGTATTATGCCTATTTGCTTGTTATGGTACTGATAGGTATTAACATAGGTTTGATAGCCTTTAGTAGACAATCAAATTTTGAAAATACTTTTTTTTTACAAAAAAAGATGAGCGACAAATTTCTCATTGTGGTAATACATTAGCGACAAATTAAGGATTATTCGTTTTTTTTCATAATTAGATAGCGGAGTAGCACATGACTGGTTCACTTCCTATCTTTCAAACAGACTACAAACAGTTTGCGTAAGGCATAATACAAAGTCATATTTCAAAGACGACAAAACAATTGCTGTGGGTATACCACAGGGTAGCGTACTTGGTCCGATCCATAGACATTTAATAATATGGACTGGTTCTGAGAAAGAGACCATTGATATCAGATCCTGTGAAAAAAGACAGAATGAGTTCAGGCAAAAGATTGGTTTCGTATATTGTTTATATGTTTCTGAAGAATTAAATTAATTTAATTCCTCGGTCACGCACAAACTGGTCACATTTTATGTGGCTTCTCTTGTTTATATGACTCAGTTTTATTTTTGTGCCTCTATTTATATTGTAGCTGAAGTTAATAGATTTATTATTATAGTATCATAGGTGGGTGGTAAGGGTAGAATTTGGTGTTTTTTCCCGAGCAATTGTTTAAAAACTAATGTTGGCTAATAATATCCATGAAAGTATAATGTGATGTATTTGATTAACAAAATTTTGATTTTTTTTTCTGAGAACAAACGCAGAAATATATATGTTTTCAAATTGAAGAATGTTTTCTTCAAACGTTATAAATATACATAGAATTTTTACTCCGCCGGAGCGAAGGTATACTTTTACAACGCCAGGCTGAAATGAGAAAGACTTCCTTCCCTACGGATTGTCCGTCGTTCTCCGTCTCGCTCGATAGAAATAATATCACTTTCATTCCCAATAACACGTACTATTTTCCTCAGTATCTCCCAAAAATAATTGGGCCATTTTTTCTACAGACACGAAATTTTATAGATTACATAAACGTTTTTTAGTAATTATTAATGATTTTTTTCAGTGCTGAACTTTCTGAAAACTTTGGAAGACAAATAAAAAAACATTTTCATATGTCGCATAAAGTTCCTCCCTGTGATTCTTTGAACTTTCTCATTCACAGTAGTCAATATTTTCCTTGAAAAAAAAAACCAAAAATGGGTTTTTCCAATGTAATGAATGCCATAGTCAATTTGTATCTTCTGCCCCTTGTCTTATTTCTACCCTTCACAACATCTCTCTCTCTCTCTCTGTCTTATATAGTCCGCCAGGAACGGTGTGTCAAAG